>NC_071674.1:155060191-155177309 GCF_020745825.1 Agelaius phoeniceus
AGCCCGAGCACCCCAAAATCCCCAAACACACCCCAGAAACCCCAAAACACCAAACACACCCCAAACCCCCCTGTCAGCACTGATCTACTGCCTGCGGTGCCTGGGGGGGCACGACATCCCCCTCAACCAGGTGGGACCCCAAAATACCCCAAAAATACACCCCAAATACACCCCAAAACCAGCCTGGGCACCCCATAAACCCCAAACACACCCCAGAAACCCCAAAACACGAAACACACCCCAAACCCCCCTGTCAGCGCTGATCTACTGCATGCGGTGCCTGGTGGGGCACGACATCACCCTCAACCAGGTGAGACCCCAAAAATACACCCCAAAAACAGCCTGGGCACCCCAAAAACAGCCTGGGCACCCCAAAAAACCCCAAACCCCCCTGTCAGCGCTGATCTACTGCCTGCGGTGCCTGGTGGGGCACGACATCCCTCTCAACCAGGTGGGACCCCAAAATACCCCAAAAATACCCCAAAAATACACCCCAAAAACAGCCCGGGCACCCCAAAACCCCAAACACACCCCAAAAGCACCCCAAATACACCCAAAACCCGCTAAATAAACCCCAAATACACCCCAAACACACCTGAACCAGGTGAGACCTCAAAAATAACCCAAATACACCCCAAAAACCCCAAATACCCTAAATACACCCCAAAACCAGCCTGGGCACCCCAAAAAACCCCAAACACAACCTGAGCACCCCAAAGGCACCCCAAATACACTCAATAAACCCAAAACATGCCAAATAAACCCCAAATACACCCCAAATACACCCCAAATACACCCCAAATACACCCTGAACCAGGTGAGATCCCCAAAACTGCCTAAAACACGCCCTGAGCACCCCAAAAACCCCAAAACAGGTGCGAGCCTGAACGCACCCCAAACATGCCCTAAAACCCCCAAATACACCCCAAAAACCCCAAATGCACCCTAAATACACCCCAAAAGCAAGCTGAGAGCCCAGGTACCCCAAATACATCCTGAACCAGGTGAGAACCCCAAAACCACCCCAAATCCACCCCGCACACCCCCAAACACCCCAAAACAGGTGAGGCCCTAAATAAACCCTAAATATGACCCAAAAACCCAAACACCCCCCAAAACCCCCAAACACACCCCAAAAACCCCAACCACACCCCAAATACACCCTGAGCACCCCAAAAACCCCAAATACACCCCAAAACCCCAACCACACCCCAAATACACCCTGAGCACCCCAAAACCCCCAAACACACCCCAAAAACCCCAACCACAGCCCAAATGCACCTGAACCAGGTGAGATCCCAAAACCACCCCAAACACACCCCAAAAACGCCCAAAACCCCAAATCACCCCAAACCAGGTGAGACCCCAAATGCCTCCAGCACCCCCTCCCTGGGCACATCAGGTGTGCCCAGCTGTGTGCCCAGGTGTGCCCAGGTGTGCCCAGGTGTGTGCCAGGTGTATCCCAGGTGTGTGCCCAGGTGTGTCTGTGGTTATCTCCAGCTGTGCCCAGCTGTGCCCAGCTGTGCCCCCAGGTGTGTACCCAGGTGTGCCCCCAGGTGTGTGCCCAGGTGTGCGCAGCTGTACCCAGGTGTGCCCATGTGTGCCAGGTGTGCCCAGTGTGCTCAGGTGTACCCAGGTGTGTGCCCAGGTGTGTCCAGGTGTGCCCAGGGTGTGCCCAGGTGTTGCCAAGATCTGTGCCCAGGTGTGTCCCCAGGTGTGTCCCGGTGTACCCAGCTGTACCCAGGTGTGTGCCCAGGTGTGTCTGTGGTTATCTCCAGGTGTGCTCAGGTGTGTGCCCAGGTGTGCCCCCAGGTGTACCCAGGTGTGTGCCCAGGTGTGCGCAGCTGTACCCAGGTGTGCCCAGGTGTGCCCCCAGGTGTATCCCAGGTGTGCTCAGGTGTGTGCCCAGGTGGATCCCAGGTGTGTGCCCAGGTGGATCCCAGGTGTGTGCCCAGGTGTGTCTGTGGTTATCTCCAGCTGTGCCCAAGTGTGCCCAGGTGTGCCCCCAGGTGTGTAGCCAGGTGTGCCCAGGTGTATGCCCAGGTGTGTGCTCAGGTGTACCCAGGTGTGCCCCCAGCTGTGCCCCCAGGTGTGTGCTCAGGTGTGTGCCCAGGTGTGCACAGCTGTACCCAGGTGTGCCGAGGTGTATGCCCAGGTTTACCCAGGTGTGTGCCCAGGTGTGCCCAGCTGTACCCAGGTGTGTGCCCAGGTGTGGGCCCAGGTGTGCCAGGTGTGTGCCCAGGTGTGCCCCCAGGTGTGCCCAGGTGTGTGCCCAGGTGTGCCCCCAGGTGTGCCCAGGTGTGTGCCCAGGTGTGCCCAGCTGTACCCAGGTGTGTGCCCAGGTGTGCCCAGGTGTGCCCCCAGCTGTACCCAGGTGTGCTCAGGTGTATGTACAGGTGTGCCCAGGTGTGTACCCAGGTGTGCTCAGGTGTGCCCAGGTGTGCTCACGTGTGCTCAAGTGTGCCCAGGTGCCCCCAGCTGTACCCAGGTGTGCCCAGGTGTGCTCAGGTGTGCCCAGCTGTACCCAGGTGTTCCCCCAGGTGTGCCCCCAGGTGTGCCCCAGGTGTGCCCAGGTGTGTTTTGCCCCCCCAGGGCTGCCTGGCCCCGGTGCAGGTGCGGATCCCCCCGGGCTCCATCCTTGACCCCTCCCCCGACGCCGCCGTGGTGGGCGGGAACGTGCTGACGTCACAGCGCGTGGTGGACGTGGTGCTGCGCGCGTTCGGCGTCTGCGCCGCCTCCCAGGTGAGCACACGGACAGGTGAGGGGACAGGGACAGGTGAGGGGACAGGGACAGGTGAGGGGACAGATGAGGGACAGGTGAGCAATAGGGACAGGTGAGGGGACAGGGACAGTGAAGGGACAGGGGAGGGGGGGACAGTGACAGGGACAGGTGAGGAGGGGACAGGTGAGGGAACAGGTGACCAACAGGGACACGGACAGGTGAGGGGACAGCGACAGGTGGAGGAGGGGCCAGGTGAGGGGACATGGACAGGTGAGGGGGGGGGCCAGGTGAGGGGACAGTGATAGGTGAGGGGACAGGTGAGCGACACAGATGGGTGAGGGGACAGGGACAGGTGAGGGGAGGTTTTGGGCTGTTTGGGGTCAGATTTGGGGTCAGTTTTGGGCTATTTGGGGTCGGGTTTAGGGTCAGTTTTGGGCTATTTGGGGTCAGTTTTGGGGTATTTGGGGGTGACATTTTTGGGGTATTTGGGGTCGGTTTTGGGGTATTTGGGGGTGACATTTTTGGGTATTTGGGGTCGGTTTTGGGGTAATTGGGGGTGACATTTTTGGGGTATTTGGGGTCGGTTTTGGGGTATTTGGGGTCGGTTTGGGGCAACAGTGTCCCCCTGTCCCCATTGTCCCCAGGGCTGCGTGAACTGTGGGGTTTGGGCTATTTGGGGTCAGTCTTGGGCTATTTGGGGTCAGTTTTGGGGTATTTGGGGTCGGTTTTGGGGTGACAATGTCCCTGTGTCCCCATTGTCCCCAGGGCTGTATGAACTGTGGGGTTTGGGCTATTTGGGGTCAGTTTTGGGGTATTTGGGGTCGGGTTTAGGGTCAGTTTTGGGCTATTTGGGGATGACATTTTTGGGGTATTTGGGGGCCGTTTTGGGGTCAGTTTTGGGGTGTTTGGGGTCAGTTTTGGGGTGACAATGTCCCTGTGTCCCCATTGTCCCCAGGGCTGTATGAACTGTGGGGTTTGGGCTATTTGGGGTCAGTTTTGGGGTATTTGGGGTCGGGTTTAGGGTCAGTTTTGGGCTATTTGGGGATGACATTTTTGGGGTATTTGGGGGCCGTTTTGGGGTCAGTTTTGGGTGTTTGGGGTCAGTTTTGGGGTGACAATGTCCCTGTGTCCCCATTGTCCCCAGGGCTGCATGAATTGTGGGGTTTGGGCTATTTGGGGTCAGGTTTAGGGTCAGTTTTGGGGTATTTGGGGTCAGTTTGGGGTATTTGGGGGTGACATTTTTGGGGTATTTGGGGTCGGTTTTGGGGTATTTGGGGGTGACATTTTTGGGGTATTTGGGGTCGGTTTTGGGCTCAGTTTTGGGGCATTTGGGGTCAGTTTTGGGGTGACAATGTCCCCCTGTCCCCATTGTCCCCAGGGCTGCATGAACTGTAGGATTTGGGCCATTTGGGGTCGGGTTTAGGGTCAGTTTTGGGGTATTTGGGGTCAGTGTTGGGGGTCGGTTTTGGGGTGACATTTTTGGGGTATCTGGGGTCGGTTTTGGGCTCAGTTTTGGGGTGTTTGGGGCAACAGCGTCCCCCTGTCCCCATTGTCCCCAGGGCTGCAATGAACTGTGGGGTTTGGGGGGTGACATTTTTGTGGTATTTGGGGTGACATTGTCCCCATTGTCCCAGGGCTGCATGAACTGTGGGGTTTGGGCTATTTGGGGTCAGTTTTGGGCTATTTGGGGTCAGTTTTGGGGTATTTGGGGTCGGTTTTGGGGTGACAATGTCCCTGTGTCCCCCACTGTCCCCAGGGCTACGTGAACAATGTCACCTTTGGCTTCCCACGGGGTTTGGGGTTTTGGGGTCGGTTTTGGGCTATCTGGGGTCCATTTGGGGTCGGTTTTGGGGTGTTTAGGGTGGCAGTTTTGGGATATTTGGGTGCCATTTTTGGGGTGTTTAGGGTCAGTTTTGGGGTGGTTTATTACGGTGACGTTTTTAATGTCCCCACTGTCCCCAGGGCTGCATGAACAACGTCACCTTCAGCTCCCTGCGGGACTTGGGGTTTGGGCTATTTGGGGTCAGTTTTGGGGTCAGTTTTGGGATATCTGGGGTCGGATTTAGGGTCAGTTTTGGGTTATTTGGGGTCGGTTTTGGGGTGTTTAGGGTGATGTTTTGTGTCCCCATTGTCCCCAGGGCTGCATGAACAACGGGGTTTGGGGGTATTTGGGGTCGGTTTTGTGGGTTTTTAGGGTGGCAGTTTTGGGGTGTTTAGGGAGACATTTTTGGGGTGTTTAGGGGTCAGTTTTGGGGGTGTTTAGGGTGACGTTTTCATTGTCCCCAGAGCTGCATGAACAATGTCACCTTTGGCTCCCCAAGGGGTTTGGGGTCATTTTTGGGGTCGGTTTTGGGGTCAGTTTTGGGGTCCAGTCTGGGGTGTTTGGGGTGCCATTTTTGGGGCATTTAGGGTCAGTTTTTGCGGTGTTTGGGGTGCCATTTTTGGGGCATTTGGGGTCAGTTCTGGGGTGTTTAGGGTGCCATTTTTGGGGCGTTTGGGGTCAGTTCTGGGATGTTTGGGGTGCCATTTTTTGGGGTGTTTGGGGTCAGTTCTGGGATGTTTGGGGTGCCATTTTTGGGGCGTTTAGGGTCAGTTTTTGGGGTGTTTGGGTGCCATTTTTGGGGCATTTGGGGTCAGTTCTGGGGTGTTTGGGGTGCCATTTTTGGGGCATTCGGGGTCAGTTCTGGAGTGTTTGGGGTGCCATTTTTTGGGGCGTTTGGGGTCAGTTTTGGGGTGTTTGGGGTCAGTTTTGGGGTGACGCTGTCTCCACTGTCCCCAGGGCTGCATGAACAATGTCACCTTTGGGTTTGGGGTCAATTTTGGGGTCAGTTCCGGGGTCAGTTTTGGGGTGTTTGGGGTGCCATTTTTGGGGTGTTTAGGGTCAGTTTTGGGGTCTTTAGGATTATATTTTCATTGTCCCCACTGTCCCCAGGGCTGCATGAACAACGTCACCTTCAGCTCCCTGCGGGATTTGGGGTTTGGGCTATTTGGGGTCAGTTCCAGGATCAGTTTTGGGGTCAGTTTTGGGGTCACTTCTGGGGTGTTTGGGGTGCCATTTTTGGGGTGTTTTGGGTCAGTTTTGGGGTCAGTTCCAGGGTCAGTTCTGGGGTGTTTGGGGTGCCATTTTTGGGGCATTCAGGGTCAGTTCTGGGGTGTTTGGGGTGACACTTTTGGGTGTTTGGGGTCAGTTTTGGGGTGTTTAGGGTGCCATTTTTGGGGCATTCAGGGTCAGTTCTGGAGTGTTTGGGGTGCCATTTTTGGGGTGTTTTAGGGTCAGTTTTGGGGTGTTTAGGGTGCCATTTTTGGGGCGTTTTGGGTCAGTTTTGGGGTCAGTTCCAGGGTCAGTTCTGGGCTGTTTGGGGTGCCATTTTTGGGGTGCCATTTTTGGGGCGTTTGGGGTCAGTTTTGGGGTGTTTGGGGTGCCATTTTTGGGGCGTTTCCGGTCAGTTTTGGGGTGTTTAGGGAGACATTTTTGGGGCGTTTGGGGTCAGTTCTGGGGTGTTTGGGGTGCCATTTTTGGGGCATTTGGGGTCAGTTTTGGGGTCAGTTTTGGAGTCAGTTTTGGGTGCCATTTTTGGGGCATCAGGGTCAGTTCTGGGGTGTTTGGGGTGCCATTTTTGGGGTGTTTAGGGTCACTTCTGGGGTGTTTGGGGTGCCATTTTTGGGGCGTTTTGGGGCCAGTTCTGGGCTGTTTGGGGTGCCATTTTTGGGGTGTTTGGGGTGCTATTTTTCGGGAGTTGGGGTCAGTTTTGGGGTGTTTAGGGTGCCATTTCTGGGGCATTTAGGGTCAAGTTTTGGGGTGTTTAGGGTGCCATTTTGGGGCATTTAGGGTCAGTTCTGGGGTGTTTGGGGTGACACTTTTGGGGTCAGTTTTGGGGTCAGTTTTGGGGTGTTTGGGGTGCCATTTTTGGGGCATTTGGGTCAGTTCTGGGGTGTTTAGGGTGCCATTTTTTGGGGCGTTTGGGGTCAGTTCTGGGGTGTTTAGGGTGCCATTTTTGGGCATTCAGGGTCAGTTCTGGGATGTTTAGGGTGCCATTTTTGGGGCGTTTCGGGTCAGTTCTGGGGTGTTTGGGGTGCCATTTTTGGGGCGTTTGGGGTCAGTTCTGGGGTGTTTGGGGTGCCATTTTTGGGGCGTTTGGGGTCAGTTCTGGGATGTTTGGGGTGCCATTTTTGGGGTGTTTGGGGTCAGTTCTGGATGTTTGGGGGTGCCATTTTTGGGGTGTTTGGGGTCAGTTCTGGGATGTTTGGGTGCTATTTTTTGGGGTGTTTGGGGTCAGTTCTGGGGTGTTTGGGGTGCTATTTTTCGGACGTTTGGGTCAGTTTTGGGGTGACGCTGTCCCCACTGTCCCCAGGGCTGCATGAACAATGTCACCTTTGGCTCCCCATGGGGTTTGGAGTCAATTTTGGGGTCAGTTTTGGGGTCAGTTTTGGGATATTTGGTGCCATTTTTGGGGTGTTTAGGGTCAGTTCTGGGGTGTTTGGGGTGACACTGTCCCCATTGTCCCCACTGTCCCCAGGGCTGCTGAACAACGTCACCTTCAGCTCCCTGCGGGATTTGGGGTTTGGGCTATTTGGGTCAGTTCCGGGATCAGTTTTGGGGTCAGTTTTGGGGTCACTTCTGGGGTGTTTGGGGTGCCATTTTTGGGGCGTTTTGGGTCAGTTTGGGGAGTTTGGGCTGCCATTTTTGGGGCATTTGGGGTCAGTTTTTGGGTGACGCTGTCTCCACTGTCCCCAGGGCTGCATGAACAATGTCACCTTTGGGTTTGGGGTCAATTTTGGGGTCAGTTCCGGGTGTCAGTTTTGGGGGTGTTTGGGGTGCCATTTTTGGGGTGTTTAGGGTCAGTTTTGGGTGGTCTTTAGGATTATATTTTCATTGTCCCCACTGTCCCCAGGGCTGCATGAACAACATCACCTCAGCTCCTGCGGGATTTGGGGTTTGGGCTATTTGGGTCAGTTCCGGATCAGTTTTGGGGACAGTTTTGGGGTCAGTTCTGGGGTGTTTAGGTGCCATTTTTGGGGTGTTTTGGGTCAGTTTTGGGGTCAGTTCCGGGGTCAGTTCTGGGGTGTTTAGGGTGCCATTTTTGGGGCGTTTGGGGTCAGTTCTGGGGTGTTTGGGGTGACGTTTTCACTGTCCCCAGGGCTGCATGAACAACGTCACCTTCGGCTCCCCACGGGGGGGTTACTATGAGACCGTGGCCGGGGGCGCGGGGGCCGGGCCCAGCTGGGGGGGCCGCAGTGGGGTCCACACGCACTATGACCAACACCCGGATCACCGACCCCGAGATCCTCGAGATGAGGTGGGTCTGGGGGCTCTGGGGGTTCCTATGGGGTCTGTGGGGTTTGGGTGGGGGTCTGGGGTCTGGGGGGGTTTGGGGGTCCCACACGCACATGACCAACACCCGGATCACCGACCCCGAGATCCTCGAGATGAGGTGGGTCTGGGGCTCTGGGGGGGTCCTATGGGGTCTGTGGGGTTTGTGGGGTCTGGTGGGCTCAGGGGGTTTTGGGGTTTTGGGGGTCCCACACGCACATGACCAATGAGACGAGGTGGGTTTGGGGGCTCTGGGGGGGGTTTGGGCCATCCCAGGGGGTCCTAAAGGTCTGGGGGCTCAGGGGGTTATGGGGGGGTCCTAAAGGGTCTGGGGGCTCGCGGGTTTGGGGGCTCAGGGGGTTTGGGGGTCCCACACGCACATCACCAACACCCGGATCACCGACCCCGAGATCCTCGAGACGAGGTGGGTCTGGGGGCTCTGGGGGGTTCCTATGGGGTCTGTGGGGTTTGTGGGGTCTGGGGGGGTTTGGGGGTCCCACACACACACATGACCAACACCCGGATCACCGAGCCCCGAGATCCTCGAGATGAGGTGGGTCTGGGGGGTTTTGGGGGGTCCTATGGGGTCTGTGGGGTTTGTGGGGTCTGGGGGTCCTGGGGGGGTTTGGGGGGTCCCCACACATGCACATGACCAGGATTGCTGACCCTGAGATCCTTGAGATGAGGTGGGTCTGGGGGGTTTGGGGGGGTCCCAGGGGGTCCTAAAGGTCTGGGAGGCTCAGGGGGTTTGGGGGTTTTGGGGGTCCCACACGCACATGACCAACACCCGGATCACCGACCCCAAGATCCTCGAGATGAGGTGGGTCTGGGGGCTCTGGGGGTTCCTATGGGGTCTGTGGGGTTTGTGGGGTCCGGGGGGCTCAGGGGGTTTGGGGGTCCCACACGCACATGACCAACACCAGGATCACTGACCCCGAGATCCTCGAGACGAGGTGGGTCTGGGGCTCTGGGAGTTCCTATGGGGTCTGTGGGGTTTGTGGGGTCCGGGGGGCTCAGGGGGTTTGGGTTTTGGGGGGTCACAGGGGGGTCCTAAAGGGCCTGGGGGTTATGGGGGTCCTAAAGGGTCTGGGTTCTCAGGGGGTTTGGGGTTTTGGGGGTCCCACACGCACATGACCAATGAGACGAGGTGGGTCTGGGGGCTCTGGGGGTTATGGGGGTCCTAAAGGGTCTGGGGGCTCAGGGGGTTTGGGGTTTTGGGGGTCCCACACGCACATGACCAATGAGACGAGGTGGGTCTGGGGGCTCTGGGGGTTATGGGAGTCCTAAAGGGTCTGGGGGCTCTGGGGGTTTGGGGTTTTGGGGGGTCCCACACGCATCACTGACCCCGAGATCCTTGAGATGAGGTGGGTCTGGGGGCGTTTGGGGGGTCCCAGGGGGTCCTAAAGGGTCTGGGGGCTCTGGCGGTTATGGGGGTCCCAAAGGGTCTGGGGCTCAGGGGGTTTGGGTTTTGGGGGTCCCACACGGCATCACTGACCCCGAGATCCTCGAGATGAGGTGGGTCTGGGGGGGTTTGGGGGTCCTGTGGGGTTTGGGGGTCCTAACCCCCATTTTTTCCTCCCCCAGGTACCCGGTGGTGCTGTGGGGGGCTCTGGGTGATTTTGGGGTGATTTTTTGGGGGGTTTTACGCCGTTTTTCTGTGTCCCTCCCCAGGTACCCGGTGGTGCTGCGGCGCTTTGAGCTGGGGGCAGGCTTGGGGGGATTTGGGTTATTTTGGGGTGATTTTGGGGTGATTTTTGGGGGGTTTTGACCCTTTTTTCCCCCCCCGCAGATACCTGGTGGTGCGGTGGGGGTCTCAGGGGTCTCTGGGTGATTTTTGGGGTGATTTTTGGGTGGTTTTACCCCGTTTTTTCCATCCTCCCTGCAGGTACCCGGTGGTGCTGAGGCGCTCTTGAGCTCCGGGCGGGCTCGGGGGTTTTGGGTGATTTTGTGGTGATTTTTGGGGGGTTTTGACCCCGTTTTTCCCCCCAGGTGTCCAGTGGTGCTCGGGGGGTGATTTTGGGGTGATTTTGGGTGATTTTTGGGTGGTTTTATCCGTTTTTTCCATCCTCCCTGCAGGTACCCAGTGGTGCTGCAGCGCTTCGAGCTGGGGGTGGGCTTGGGGTGATTTTGGGTGATTTTGGTGATTTTAGGGTGATTTGGGGGGGATTTTTGAGGGGTTTTGACCCCATTTTCCCCTGTGCAGGTTACTTGGTGGTGTGGTGGGGGTCTCGGGGGTCTCGGGGTGATGGTGATTTTGGGGGTGATTTTTTGGTTGTTTTACCCCGTTTTTTCTGTGTCCCCTCCCTGCAGGTTCCCGGTGGTGCTGAGGCGCTTTGAGCTCCGGGCGGGCTCAGGGGGATTTTGGGTGATTTTGGGGTGATTTTTGACCCCGCTTTGACCCCGCTTTCCCCCCCAAGTGTCCAGTGGTGCTCGGGGGGTGATTTTGTGGTGATTTTTGAGGGGTTTTGACCCTGTTTTTTTGTCCCTTTCCCAGGTACCCAGTGGTGCTGAGGCACTCTGAGCTCCGGGTGGGCTCAGGGGGATTTGGGTGATTTTGGGTTGATTTTGGGGTGATTTTTGGGTGGTTTTATCCCGTTTTTTCCCTCTCCCTGCAGGTACCGCGTGGTGCTGAGGCGCTTTGAGCTCCGGGCGGGCTCGGGGGGCGCGGGCCGGCACGGGGCGGGGATGGGGTGGTCCGGGAGCTGCAGTTCCGGCGCCCACGCAGCTCTCGGTGCTGAGCGAGCGCCGAGCCACCAGGCCCTATGGAATGGCAGGTGAGAGACCCCAAAAAACATCCAAAATATACCCAAAAATCCCCCAAAAAATACCCAAAAACCCCCATAATCCCCTGAGCCACCAGGCCCTACGGGATGGCTGGTGAGGGTCCCCAAAAACACCCAAAATATACCCAAAAAATACCCAAAAACCCCCATAACCCCCTGAGCCACCAGGCCCTATGGAATGGTGGGTGAGAGACCCCAAAAAATCCCCTAAAAATCCCCCAAAAAAACCCCCAAAAAACATCCAAAATATACCCAAAAATCCCCCAAAAAATCCCCAAAAATCCCCCATAACCCCCTGAGCCACCAGGCCCTACGGGATGGCAGGTGAGAGACCCCAAAAAACACCCAAAAAATACCCAAAAAATACCCAAAAACCCCCATAAACCCCTGAGCCACCAGGCCCTATGGGGTGGCGGGTGAGAGACCCCAAAAAATCCCCTAAAAATCCCCCAAAAATCCCCAAAAAACATCCAAAATATACCCAAAAATCCCCCCAAAATCCCCCATAACCCCCTGAGCCACCAGGCCCTATGGAATGGTGGGTGAGGAACCCCAAAAAATCCCCTAAAAATCCCCCAAAAAATACCCAAAAATCCCCCCAAAATCCTCCATAACCCCCATAACCCCCTGAGCCGCCAGGCCCTACGGGATAGCGGGTGAGAGACCCCAAAAAATCCCCTAAAAATCCCCCAAAAATACCCAAAAAATACCCAAAAATCCTCCATAACCCCCTGGGCCACCAGGCCCTACGGGATGGCTGTTGAGGGTCCCCAAAAAACACCCAAAAATCCCCAAAAAAATACCCAAAAATCCCCCAAAAAACATCCAAAATATACCCAAAAAATCCCCCAAAAATCCCCCCAAAATCCCCCATAAGCCCCTCTGTATGAGCCACCAGGCCCTATGGAATGGTGGGTGAGGGACCCCAAAAAATACCCAAAAATCCCCCAAAAAATACCCAAAAATCCTCCATAACCCCCTGGGCCACCAGGCCCTACGGGATGGTGGGTGAGGGTCCCCAAAAAACACCCAAAAATCCCAAAAAAATAGCCAAAAATCCCCCAAAAACATCCAAAATATACCCAAAAATCCCCCAAAAATCCCCCCAAAATCCCCCATAACCCCCTGAGCCACCAGGGCCCTATGGAATGGTGGGTGAGGAACCCCAAAAAATCCCCTAAAAATCCTCCAAAAAATACCCAAAAATCCTCCATAACCCCCTGAGCCGCCAGGCCCTATGGAATGGCAGGTGAGAGACCCCAAAAAATCCCCTAAAAAATCTCCCAAAAATACCCAAAAAATACCCAAAAATCCTCCATAACCCCCTGGGCCACCAGGCCCTACGGGATGGCTGGTGAGGCACCCCAAAAAACACCCAAAATATACCCAAAAAATCCCCCAAATTCCCCCAAATCCCCTGAGCCACCAGGCCCTACAGCATGGCGGGTGAGGGACCCCCTAAAAACCCCTAAAACATCCCCCAAAATCCCCCCAAAAATCCCCCCCCAATTCCCCATAACCCAGGCCCGACGGGATGGTGGGTGATGGAATGGACCCCACACACAAAATCCCCCAAAATTCTCCCAAAATCCCCCCAAAAAATCCCAAAAATCTCCCAAATCCCCCATAGCCCAGACCCTATGGAATGGCGGGTGAGGGACCCCAAATCCCCCCAAAAATCCCACAAATCCCCCCAAAATCCCCTAAACCCCCCCCAAATCCCTCTTAACCCCCTGAGCCACCAGACCCTATGGAATGGCAGGTGAGAGACCCCAAATCCCCCCCAAAAAATCCCCTAAAAACCCCCCCAAATCCCCCATAACCCAGGTCCTATAGGCGTGCCAGGTCAGAGACCCCAGGGACCACCCCCCAAATCCCCCAAATCCCCCCCAAAATCCCCTAAACCCCCCCCAAATCCCCCATAGCGCAGGGGTCCTATGGTGTGCCAGGTCAGGGACCCCCGGGGCCACCCCAAATCCCCCAAATTCCCCCCAAAATCCCCTGGGGACCCCCTAAATCACTCACACCCCCCTCCCCCAGACCCTCGGGGGTCCCCCCGACCCCCCCAGGACCCCCCAAGCCCCCCCTGATCCCCCCATCTCCCCAGGGGGGCTCCCGGGGGCTCCGGGGCTGAATCTGCTGCTGCGGCGGGACGGGAGAGTGATCAACCTGGGGGGCAAGAGCTCGGTCTGCGTGGAGCCTGGGGTGAGCCAAAAACCCCAAAAATAACCCCAAAAATATCCCCAAAATCACCCCAAAAACTGCCCCAAAATCACCCCAAAAACTGCCCCAAACCTGCCCCAAAATCACCCCAAAAACTGCCCCAAAACCTGCCCCAAACCCCATCAACCTGGGGGGCAAGAGCTCGGTGTGCGTGGAGCCTGGGGTGAGCCAAAAACCCCCAAAATAGCCCCAAAAACTGCCCCAAACCTGCCCCAAACCTGCCCCAAAACCTGCACAAAAACTGCACTAAAATCACCCCAAACCCCATCAACCTGGGGGGCAAGAGCTCGGTGTGCATGGAGCCTGGGGTGAGCCAAAAACCCCCAAAGTAGCCCCAAAAACTGCCCCAAACCTGCCCCAAAATCACCCCAAAAACTGCCCCAAAAACTGCCCCAAAATCATCTCAAACCCCGTCAGCCTGGGGGGCAAGAGCTCGGTGTGTGTGGAGCCTGGGGTGAGCCAAAAACCCCCCAAAATCGCCCCAAAAACTGCCCCAAACCTGCCCCAAAACCTGCACAAAAACTGCACTAAAATCACCCCAAAAACTGCCCCAAAGTAACCCCAAAAACCGCCCCAAACCAGCCCCAAAATCACCCCAAAACTGCCCCAAACCCCATCAACCTGGGGGGCAAGACCTCGGTGTGCGTGGAGCCTGGGGTGAGCCAAAAACCCCCAAAATAGTCCCAAAAACTGCCCCAAACCTGCCCCAAAACCTGCCCAAAAACCGCACTAAAATAACCCCAAAACTGCCCTAAAACCTGCCCAAATACTGCCCCAAAATCAGCCCAAACCCCGTCAATCTGGGGGGCAAGAGGTTGGTGTGCATGGAGCCTGGGGTGAGCCAAAAACCCCCAAAATAACCCCAAAAACTGCCCCAAACCTGCCCCAAAACCTGCCCAAAAACCGCACTAATATCACCCCAAAACCTGCCCCAAAACTGCCCCAAAACCTGCCCAAAAACTGCCCAAAAACTGCCCTAAAATCAGCCCAAACCCTGTCAAGCCTGGGGGCAAGAGCTCGGTGTGTGTGGAGCCTGGGGTGAGCCAAAAACCCCCAAAACCTGCTCCAAACCTGCCCCAAACCTGCCCAAAAAGTGCCCTAAAACTGCCCCATAACCTGCCCCAAAAATGCCCGAAAACTGCCCCAAAAACTGCCCTAAAACTGCCCCCAAAACTGCCCCAAAATCAGCCCAAACCTCGTCAACCTGGGGGGCAAGAGCTCGGTCTGTGTGGAGCCTGGGGTGAGCCAAAAACCCCCAAAGTAGCCCCAAAAACTGCCCCAAACCTGCCCCAAAACTGCCCCAAAATCAGCCCAAAAACTGCCCTAAAACTGCCCCAAAAACTGCCCAAAAACTACCCCAAAATCACCCCAAAAACTGCCCCAAACCCCGTCAACCTGGGAGGCAAGAGCTCGGTGTGTGTGGAGCCTGGGGTGAGCCAAAAACCCCTAAAATTGCCCCAAAATCACCACAAAAACCACCCCAAAACCTGCCCCAAAATCACCCCAAACTGCCCCAAACCCCTGATCCCAAACCCTGACCCCAAATCCCCCAAACCCCAAACCCCTAACCCTAAATCCCAAATCCCTGAAACCCCAAACCCCAAACCCCACAAACCCCAAATCCCCCTGACCCCAAACTCCAAACCCCAAACCCAGAACCCTGACCCCAAACCCCAAACCCCCAAATCCCAAATCCCCTGGCCCCAAACCCCAAACCCCAAATCCCCCAATCGCTGACCCCAAATCCCCCAAATTCCAAACCCCAAACCCCAAATCCCCCAATCGCTGACCCCAAATCCCAAACCCCAAACACCCAAACCCCAAACCCTCCAAACCCCAAAACCCCACAAACCCCAAACCCCCCAAATCCCAAACCCCAAATCCCCCAAACCCCAAATCCCCCTGACCCCAAACCCCCCAAATCCCAAACCCCAAACCCCACAAACCCCAAACCCGACAAACCCCAAATCTCCCAAACCCCAAATCCCCCAAATCCCAAACCCCAAATCCCCCTGACCCCAAACCCCCCAGTTGCTGACCCCAAACCCCCCAGTTGCTGACCCCAAACCTCCTCTCTCCCCACAGGACGTTTTCCGCCTGCTGACCCCGGGCGGGGGCGGGTACGGCCCCCCTGAGGACGGGGCTGGGGGCGCCCCCCAGGACCCCCCGGACCCCCAGGACCTCTGGCCCCCCAAAACCCCCAAAATGCCCAAAATGCCCCAAACCCCCCGACCCCACAAACCTTCCTGGAGCGCGGCAGCGTCTTTGAGTTCCGGCAGGCGCAGGAGGCCGTGTGAGAGACCCCAAAACGGTTATGGGGCACCCCATAACCTCCTGTGGGGCACCCCAAAACCTGTGTGACCCCAAAATGGCTATGGGGCACCCCATAACCTCCTGTGGGGCACCCCAAAACCTGCTATGGGGCGCCCCATAACCTGCTGTGTGACCCTAAAATGGTTATGGGGCGCCCCATAACCTGTGTGACCCCAAAATGACTGTGGGGCACCCCATAACCTGCTGTGTGACCCCAAAACGGTTATGGGGCGCCCCATAACCTGTGTGACCCCAAAATGGCTGTGGGGCACCCCATAACCTCCTGTGGGGCGCCCCATAATCTGCTATGGGGCACCCCATAACCTCCTGTGGGGCACCCCATAATCTGCAATGGGGCACCCCATAACCTCCTGTGTGACCCCAAAATGGCTGTGGGGCACCCCATAACCTGCTGTGTGACCCAAAAATGGTTATGGGGCATCCCATAACCTGTGTGACCCCAAAACAGTTATGGGGCAGCCCCAAATCCGCTATGGGGCAGCCCCAAATCCCTGCTGTGTGACTCCAAATCCGCTGTGGGGTGGCCCCAAACCCACTATGGGGCCGCCCCATAAGCAGCTATAGGGCAGCCCCAAACTCTGCTATAGGGTAGCTCCTGACCCTGCTATGGGGCAGCCCCTCCTCTAGATACGCACAATTTATAGGGCAGCCCCTAAGCGCTCTATAGGGCAGCCCCCCACCCACTCCTGCTATGGGGCAGCCCCCCACCCATTCCAGCTATGCACAGCCTATGGGGCAGCCCCCCATTGCTAGATACGCACAGTCCATAGGGCAGCCCCCTGACCCTGCTATGGGGCAGCCCCCCAACCCCTCTATAGGGCAGCCCCCCACCCTACTATGGGGCAGCCTCTGCCAAACCCTGCTATGGGGCAGCCCATTAACCCTGCTATAGGGCAGCTCATGACCCTGCTATGGGGCAGACCCTCCTAGATACGCACAGTCCATAGGGCAGCCCGCTAACTCCACTATGGGGCAGCCCCCATCCCATCTATGCACCTGCTATAGGGCAGCCCATTAACCCTGCTATGGGGCAGTCCATTAACCCTGCTATAGGGCAGCTCCTGACCCTGCTATGGGGCAGACCCCCCTAGATACGCACAGTCTATAGGGCAGCCCCCTGACTCCACTATGGGGCAGCCCCCATGCCCTATGGGGCAGCCCATTAACCCTGCTATAGGGCAGCCCCTGCCAAACCCTGCTATGGGGGAGCCCCTGACCCTGCTATGGGGCAGCCCCTCAACCCATCTATAGGGCAGCCCCTGCGCAACCCTGCTATGGGGCAGCCCCCCCTAGATACGCACAATCCATAGGGCAGCCCCTCACCCACTCCAGCTATGGGGCAGCCCCCATCCCATTTATGCACCCCCCCATGGGTCAGCCCCTCACCCTGCTATGGGGCGGCCCCCCCTAGATATGCACCAGTCTGTAGGGCAGACCCCTAACTCCACTATGGGGCAGCCCCCCATCCTATCTATGCACCTGCTATGGGGCAGCCCCTCACCCAGCTATAGGGCAGCCCCTGACCCTGCTATGGGGCAGCCCCCTGAGCCCTCTATGGGACAGCCCCCCATTGCTGGAGATGCACCGTCTATAGGGCAGCCCCCCATCCCCTCTATAGGGAACCCCTCCCAAGCCCTGCTGTGGGGCAGCCCCCCCCTAGATACGCACAGTCCATAGGGCACCCCACTGACTCCAGCTATGGGGCAGCCCCCATCCCATCTATGCACCTGCTATGGGGCAGCCCCCTAACTCCACTATGGGGCAGCCCCTCATCCCATCAATGCACCTGCTATGGGGCAGCCCTGACCCTGCTATGGGGCAGCCCCCATCCCATCAATGCACCTGCTATGGGGCGGCCCCCTAACTCCACTATGGGGCAGCCCCCATCCCATCTATACACCTGCTATGGGGCGGCCCTGACCCTGCTATGGGGCAGCCCCTCACCCACTCTAGCTATGCACAGTCTATGGGGCAGCCCCCCATTGCTAGGTACGCACAGCCTATGGGGCAGCCCTCTGACCCCCCTATAGGGCACCCCCTCACAAACTCTGCTATGGGGCAGCCCCCCCTAGATACGCACAGTCCATAGGGCAGCCCCCTAACTCCACTATGGGGCAGCCCCCATACCTTGCTATGGGGAGCTCCTGACCCTGCTATGGGGCAGCCCCCCATTGCTAGATATGCACACTCTATGGGGCAGCCCCACACCCCCCATCCCATATATGCACCTGCTATGGGGCAACCCCTGGCTCTGCTATGGGGCAGCCCCCCCCCTTTAGATACACACAGTCCAAAGGGCACCCCCATAACTCCACTATGGGGCAGCCCCCTGACCCCGCTATGGGGCAGCCCCCCTAGGTACTCACAATCTATAGGGCAGCCCCCTAACTCCACTATGGGGCAGCCCTTGACCCCGCTATGGGGCAGCCCCCTGACCCCGCTATGGGGCAGCCCCCCTAGATACTCACAATCTATAGGGCAGCCCCCTAACTCCACTATGGGGCAGCCCTTGACCCTGCTATAGGGCAGACCCCATAACTCCACTATGGGGCAGCCCCTGACCCCGCTATGGGGCAGCCTCCCTAGATACTCACAATCTATAGGGCAGACCCCTAACTCCACTATGGGGCAGCCCCTGACCCTGCTATGGGGCAGCCCCCCTAGATACTCACAATCTATAGGGCAGCCCCCCCTCCCCAGCTCAGCCCCTCCATGGGGGGGGCCCAGCTCCCCCCTTTGGGGGTCTCCCCCCGGTTCCCCCCCAGCCTCCAATAAAGCTTCTTGTGCCCCCCAACTCCTGCCTGGTGTCTTGGGGGGGACAGGGACCCCCAGGGACCCCCCCCAGCCCCACAGAGCCCCCCCGAGCTCTGCCCCACAGATCCAGGGGGGGAGGGGACACCCCCCGACCCCAAACTCTGGGAATGGTGGGGAGGGGGAACCCCCCTGTGCCATGGGGGCTGTGCCAACCCTGCCAGAGAGAGGCTGGATCAGTGCTGGATCAATGGTGGATCAATGCCGGATCAATACTGGATCAATGGTGGATCAATGGTGGATCAATGCCAGATCAATACTGGATTAATGCTGGATCAATGGTGGATCAATGCCAGATCAATTCTGGATCAATGGTGGATCAATGCCAGATCAATTCTAGATCAATGCTGGATCAATGGTGGATCAATGCCGGATCAATACTGGATCAATGCAAGATCAATGCCAGATCAATTCTGGATCAATACTGGATCAATGCCGGATCAATACTGGATTAATGCTGGATCAATGGTGGATCAATGCCAGATCAATTCTGGATCAATGTCAGATCAATTCTGGATCAATGGTGGATCAATGCCAGATCAATTCTAGAGCAATACTGGATCAATGTCAGATCAATACCAGATCAATACTGAGCCAATGCTGGATCAATGCCGGATCAATGGTGGGTCAATACTGGATCAATGCCGTATTAATGCTGGATTAATAGCAGATCAATGCCAGATCTATGCTGAATCAATGCTGGATCAATGCCTGATCAATGCCTGATCAATGCCCAATCAATACTAGATCAATGCTAGATCAATGCTGGGTCAGTGCCATATCAATGCTGGATCAATGCCAGATCAATACTGAGCCAATGCCAGATCAATATTGGATCAATACCAGATCAGCAATGGATCAATTCCACACTGATGGATCAGTGCTGGGTCGATGGTGGATCAATACCAGACCGATAACAGACTGATACGGGATCAATGCCACATCAACACTGGTTTGATGCTGGATCAATGCTGGATTAATCCTGGATCAATGCTGGATTAATGGTGGATCAATGCCAGATCAATACTGATCCAATGCCGGATCAATGCTGGATCAATGCCGGATCAATGCTGATCAATGCTGGATCAATGCAGGATCAATGCTGGATCAATGCTGGATCAATAATGATCCAATGCCAGATCAATGCTGGATCAATGCCGGCTCAATGTAGGATCAATGCCAGATCAATGCTGATGCAATGCCGGATCAATGCCTAATCCAATGCTGGATCAATGCCGGATCAATGCAGGATCAATGCCGGATCAATGCCGGATCAATGCCGGCTCAATGCCGGATCAATACTGATCCAATACTGGATCAATGCCGGCTCAATGTCGGATCAATGCCGGCTCAATACGGATCAACTACTGGATCAATGCCGGCTCAATCTCAGATCAGTGCCGGCTCAATGCCGGCTCAATACCAGATCAATGCCGGATCAATGCCAGATCAATGCCAGATCAATGCCGGATCAATGCCAGATCAATGCCGGATCAATGCCACCTCAATGCCGGCTCAATCCCGGATCAATGCCGGATCAGTGCCGGATCAATACCGGATGAATCCCGGATCAATACTGGCTCAATGCCGGCTCAGTGCCGGGTGCCGCTGCAGGAGGGTTCATCCCCGGGCTCTGGGGTGCAGCTGGAGCGGGGCCCCTGTGCCCCCATCCCCCGATCCCAGCTCCCCCCGCACCCAATCCCCCCAGCCCAGCCCCCAGCCCAGCCCCCAGCCCAAACCCCTCTGCCTGATCCGGACCCGCTCCGGGGCTGCTCCCAATCCCAATCCCCAAATCCCAATCCCAGCTCTCTCTCCTGGGGCTGTTCCCATTCCCATTCCCATTCCCATTCCCATTCCCATTCCCCATTCCCCATTCCCATTCCCCATTCCCATTCCCATTCCCCATTCCCCATTCCCATCCCCATATTCCCCATTCCCATCCCCATTCCCCATTCCCCATTCCCTGCACAATCAAGTCCCGAACTCGACTCATTTTTTCCAAAATTCCTTCATGAGCTTCATCCCGGCACCAGAGCACCAGGGCAAAGCCCGGCTGATGCCAGAGCAGTGCCCAATCAATGCCGGATCAATACAGATCAATGCTGGATGCATGCCAGATTAATGCCCAATCTATGCTGCAATGGTTCCCGATCAATGTCAGATCAATAGGAGATCAATACTGCTCCAATACCAGATCAATGCTGGGTCAATCATGGACTGATTCCCGATCAATGTCAGATCAATGTCAGATCAATATCAGATCAATACTGCTCCAATAGCAAATCAATGCTGGGTCAATCATGGACTGATTCCCGATCAATGTCAGATCAATGTCAGAACAATAGGAGATCAATACTGCCCCAATACCGGATCAATGCTGGGTCAATCATGGACTGATTCCTGATCAATGTCAGATCAATGTCAGATCAATAGGAGATCAATACTGCCTCAATACCGGATCAATGCTGGGTCAATCATGGACTGATTCCCGATCAATGTCAGATCAATAGGAGATCAATACTGCCCCAATACCAGATCAATGCTGGGTCAGTCATGGAGTGATTCCCGATCAATGTCAGATCAACACTGCCCCAATACTGGATCAATGCTGGGTCCATCATGGTCTGGTTCCCAATCAATGTCAGATCAATATCAGGCTGATCCTGCCCCAATACCAGATCAATGTCAGATCAATACTGCCCCAATACCGGATCAATGTCAGATCAATAGCAGGCGGATCCTGCCCCAATACCGGATCAATGCTGGATCCGTTATGGACAGATTCCCAATCAAAGCTGGATCAATGCTGGATCAATACCGGATCAATGCTGCACCGATTCTGCACCAATATGGGATCAATGCTGTACTGATCCCGCCCCTGCAGTGACCGCTCCTGTGGCCAGTGCAGTGACCAGTGCTGTGTCCAGTGCTGTGTCCAGTGCTGTGTCCACAGTGCAGTGACCGCTGCTGCGTCCAGTGCAGTGACCAGTGCTGTGTCCAGTGCAGTGACCGCTGTTGTGTCCAGTGCAGTGACCAGCGCTGTGTCCAATGCTGTGACCGCTGCAGTGTCCAGTGCTGTGACCACTGCTGTGTCCAGTGCTGTGTCCAGTGCAGTGACCGCTGCTGTGTCCAGTGCAGTGACCACTGCTGTGTCCACAGTGCAGTGACCGCTGCTGCGTCCAGTGCAGTGACCAGTGCTGTGTCCAGTGCAGTGACCACTGCTGTGGCCAGTGCTGTGGCCAGAACTGTGTCCAGTGCAATGACCACTGCTGTGTCCAGTGCAGTGACCTCTGCTGTGTCCAGTGCAGTGTCCAGTGCTGTGGTCAGGGCTGTGGCTGGAGCCATGATCACACTGGGATCACATTGGGGTCAGAGCTGTGACCGGTGCTGTGTCCAGCCCCGTGTCCAGAGTGTGGCCACTCTCAGGTCTGAGCTGTGTCCAGCCCCATGTCCATCCCTGTGTCCAGCCCCATGTCCAGCCCCATATCCAGCCCTGTGTCCATCCCCATATCCAGCCCTGTGTCCATCCCCATGTCCAGCCTGGTGTCCAGCCCCGTGTCCAGAGTGTGGCCACTCTCAGGTCTGAGCTTGTCCAGCCCCATGTCCATCCCTGTGTCCAGCCCGGTGTCCAGCCCTGTGTCCAGCCCCGTGTCCATCCCCGTGCCCAGCCCAGTGTCCAGCCCCGTGTCCAGCCTGGTGTCCAGCCCCGTGTCCAGAGTGTGGCCACTCTCAGGTCCGAGCTGTGTCCAGCCTGGTGTCCAGCCCTGTGTCCATCCCTGTGTCCAGCCCAGTGTCCAGCCCCGTGTCCAGAGTGTGGCCACTCTCAGGTCCGAGCTGTGTCCATCCCAGTGTCCATCCCATTGTCCATCCCCGTGTCCAGCCCCATGTCCAGCCCTGTGTCCAGCCCGGTGTCCATCCCCATGTCCAGCCCTGTGTCCAGCCCAGTGTCCATCCCCGTGTCCAGCCCCATGTCCATCCCCGTGTCCATCCCCGTGTCCAGCCCCATGTCCATCCCCGTGTCCATCCCCGTGTCTAGCTCTATGTCCAGCCCTATGTCCAGCCCCATGTCCAGAGTGTGGCCTCTCTCAGGTCCGAGCTGTGTCCAGCCCTGTGTCCAGCCCTGTGTCCATCCCTGTGTCCAGCCCCATGTCCAGCCCCATATCCAGCCCTGTGTCCATCCCCATATCCAGCCCTGTGTCCATCCCCATGTCCAGCCTGGTGTCCAGCCCCGTGTCCAGAGTGTGGCCACTCTCAGGTCTGAGCTTGTCCAGCCCCATGTCCATCCCTGTGTCCAGCCCCATGTCCAGCCCTGTGTCCAGCCCCGTGTCCATCCCCGTGCCCAGCCCAGTGTCCATCCCCGTGCCCAGCCCAGTGTCCAGCCCCGTGTCCAGCCTGGTGTCCAGCCCCGTGTCCAGAGTGTGGCCACTCTCAGGTCCGAGCTGTGTCCAGCCTGGTGTCCAGCCCTGTGTCCATCCCTGTGTCCAGCCCAGTGTCCAGCCCTGTGTCCAGCCCCATGTCCATCCCCATGTCCAGCCCTGTGTCCAGCCCGGTGTCCATCCCCGTGTCCATCCCCGTGTCCAGCCCCATGTCCATCCCCGTGTCCATCCCCGTGTCTAGCCCTATGTCCAGCCCCATGTCCAGAGTGTGGCCACTCTCAGGTCCAAGCTGTGTCCATCCCAGTGTCCATCCCATGTCCATCCCCGTGTCCAGCCCCGTGTCCAGCCCCGTGTCCATCCCCATGTCCATCCCCGTGTCCAGCCCCATGTCCAGCCTGGTGTCCAGCCCTGTGTCCAGCCCTGTGTCCAGCCCCATGTCCAGCCCGGTGTCCATCCCCGTGTCCAGCCCGGTGTCCAGCCCCATGTCCAGCCCCATGTCCAGCCCTGAGTCCATCCCATTGTCCATCCCCGTGTCCAGTCCCATGTCCATCCCCGTGTCCATCCCTGTGTCCAGCCCCATGTCCAGCCCTATGTCCATCCCTGTGCCCAGCCCCATGTCCAGAGTGTGGCCACTCTCAGGTCCGAGCTGTGTCCATCCCAGTGTCCATCCCATTGTCCATCCCCGTGTCCAGTCCCATGTCCATCCCCGTGTCCATCCCCGTGTCCATCCCAGTGTCCAGCCCTGTGTCCAGCCCTATGTCCATCCCCATGTCCAGCCCCGTGTCCATCCCGGTGTCCATTGCCGTGTCCGTGCCGGGGTCAGAGGTCAGCGGGCCCCAGGCGCAGCCGCAGGGCCACGGGCAGGTGGTCAGACATTGTGGCCAGCTCGGTGATGACCGAGTACCCGATGACCTCCTGTGGGGACAGCGGGGTCAGGACGGGGTCACGGGGACACCAGGGGACACCGGGGTCACTGGGTGGTCACTGAGGGGTCACTGGGGGTTCCCAGCGGTCACTCACAGTGGTCAGTGCAGGGTCCCAGGGGTCACTAGGGTCCCAGGGGTCACTGGGGAGGTCACTGGGTGGTCACTGAGGGGTCATTGGGGGTTCCCAGCGGTCACTCACAGTGGTCAGCGCAGGGTCCCTCCTCAGCAGCGCTCTGTCCACTCTCCGGCCCTGCCACGGCCGTGGGGCCATCGGGTCCAGGGCCCCGCAGGACAGGATGGGACCCGCCAGGAACCGCTCGCGTCCCCACGGCTGGGACAGCGTCCTGAGGGGACACGGGGACACAGTGGGACATGGGGACATGGGGACACAGGGACATGGGGACAGAGTGACAAGGGACATGGGGACATAGAGACACAGGGACATGGGGACACAGTGGGACACGGGGACAGGGACACAGGGACATGGGGACAGAGTGACAAGGGACATGGGGACATAGAGACACGGGGACATGGGGACACGGGGACATGGGGACAGAGACACAAGGACATGGGGGACATGGGGACATGGGGACACAGTGGGACACAGTGGGACACGGGGACAGGGACATGGGGACATGGGGACAGAGAGATAGGGACACGGGGACACAGTGGGACATGGGGACACAGTGGGACATGGGGACAGGGACACAGGGACATGGGGGACACGGGGACATGGGGACACAGTGGGACACGGGGACATGGGGACAGAGTGACAGGGACACAGGGACATGGGGACATGGGGACACAGTGGGACACGGGGACAGGGACATGGGGACATGGGGACAGAGAGATAGGGACACAGGGACATGGGGACATGGGGACACAGTGGGACACGGGGACATGGGGACAGAGTGACAGGGACACAGGGACATGGGGACATGGGGACACAGTGGGACATGAGGACAGAGTGACAGGGACACGGGGACATGGGGACAGAGTGACAAGAGACATGGGGACACAGGGAGACGGGGACATGGGGACACAGTGGGACATGGGGACAGAGCTACAGGGCCACGGGGACACAGGGACACAGGGACATGGGGACAGAGTGGGACAGAGTGACGGGGACATGGGGACACAGCCAAAGCAAGTGGGACAGAGTGACACAGGGACACGGGGACACAGGGACGGCACATGGGGACACAGTTGGACACAGGGACATGGGAGACATGGGGACAGACATGGGGACACAGTGGGACACGGGGACAGGGATTCAGGGACATGGGGACAGAGTGACAAGGGACATGGGGATATAGAGACACGGGGACATGGGGACACGGGGACATGGGGACAGAGACACAAGGACATGGGGGACATGGGGACATGGGGACACAGTGGGACACAGTGGGACACGGGGACAGGGACATGGGGACATGGGGTCATGGGGACAGACATGGGGACACAGTGGGACACGGGGACATGGGGACAGAGTGACAAGAGACATGGGGACACAGGGAGACGGGGACATGGGGACACAGTGGGACAGAGTGACGGGGACATGGGGACACAGCTAAAGCAAGTGGGACCGAGTGACACAGGGACACGGGGACACAGGGACGGCACATGGGGACACAGGGACATGGGGACATGGGGACAGAGCAGGACAGAGTGACGGGGACACAAGGACAGAGGGGACACGGTGACACAGGCATGGAGGACCCTCCCCTCCCCCCCCATGTCCCCAGTGTCCCCATTGTCACCTCCTCATCTCCTCAGGGGTGGACACGGGCTCCTCGTAGATCATGAGGTAATTGAGCAGCGTCCCTGGGGACAGCAGGGGACAGGAGAGGACAGGAGGGGACAGAGACATGAGCAGGACCCCGGACACAGGGAGGGGACAGGAGGGGACAGGAGGGACATGAATGGGACCCCAGGGGACAGGGAGGGGACAGGAGGGGACAGGGAGGGGACAGGAGAGGACAGGAGGGGACAGAGACATGAGCGGGACCCCGGACACAGGGAGGGGACAGGAGGGGACAGAGACATGAGCAGGACCCCAGACATGGGGAGGGGACAGGAGGGGACAGGGAGGGGACAGGAGGGGACAGGGACATGAGCAGGATCCCGGACACAGGGAGGGGACAGGGAGGGGACAGGGACGGGACAGAGAGGGGACAGGGAGGGGACAGGAGGGGACAGAGACATGAGCGGGACCCCGGACACAGGGAGGGGACAGGAGGGGACAGGAAGGGACAGAGAGGGGACAGGAGGGACATGAACGGGACCCCAGGGCACAGGGAGGGGACAGTGGGCTCCCCAGGCCCGGGTAACCATGGGGTCCCCGGGCAGAGGTGACACTGGGCTCCCTGGGGAGGTGACAGCGGTGTCCCCACCGATGGCCCAGGGCTGCTCCTGGCCCGAGTCGCAGCATGCGGGGTCCCAGAACTCCTTGAACAGGCGGTGCTGCCGGTTCTGGGCGTCACCTGCCGGGGACACGGCGCTGCTGTCACCCCCGTGTCCCCCCGTGTCCCCCTCCTGTCTAGCCCTGTGTCCCCTGTCTCCCTCCCGTGTCCCTTCATGTCCCTCTGTCCCCGTCCTGTGTCCCTTCGTGTCCCACACCTCTGTCCCCTCCTGTGTTCCTTTGTGTCCCCCTGTGTCCCCCCCATGTCCCCCATCCCTGTCCCGTGTCCCTCTGTCCCCGTCCTGTGTCCCTTCATGTCCCACACCTCTGTCCCTCATGTCCCCCCGTGTCCCCTGTCCCTCTCGTGTGTCCATTTGTGTCCTACACCCGTCTCCTCCTGTGTCCCCCTGTGTCCCCCCATGTCCTCTGTCCCCTGCCCATGTCCCCCTGTGTCCCTGTCCCTGTCCCGCGTCTCTTCATGTCCCACACCTCTGTCCCCCTGTGTCCCCTTGGGTCCCTCTGTCCCCCTCCCATGTCCCACACTCTGCCCTCCACGTCCCCCCGTGTCCCCGTGTCCCCCTCCTGTCTACCCCTGTGTCCCCTGTCTGCCTCCCGTGTCCCTTCATGTCCCACACCTCTGTCCCCTTATGCCCCCCGGGCCCCTCTGTCCCCCTCCCATGTCCCACACTCTGCCCTCCACGTCCCCCCATGTCCCTCTGTCCCCCTCCAATGTCCCCCCGTGTCCCTCTGTCCCTCTCCCATGTCCCCCCATGTCCCACACCTCTGCCCCCCGTTTCCCTCTGTCCGCCCTGCCCGTGTCCCCCCGTGTCCCACACCTTTTCCCCCGTGGCCCCTGTCCCTCTCCTGTGTCCTTTGTTTCCCACCCCTCTGTCCCCTCCTGTCCCCCCCCGTGTCCCCACCGCGGGAGCAGTTGTCGAAGTTGAGGTCCCCGCAGAGGACATCGAAGGCCACCAGGTCCCCACGCCGGTCCTGCTCCTGCCGGAACTCCCAGAGCCACCGGAGCACCAGGGACAGCTGCTGGTCACGGATGGTGGCATCGGCTGGGACATGGGGACATCATGGGGACATCATGGGGACATGAACATGGGGACAGGGACAGACACAGGGACAGGGACAGACACAGGGACAGCTGCTGGTCACGGATGGTGGCATCGGCTGGGACAGGGGGACATGGGGACATCATGGGGACATCATGGGGACAGGGACAGACACAGGGACGGACAAAGGGACAGCTGCTGGTCACAGATGGTGGCATTGGCTGGGACAGGGGGACATGGGGACATCATGGGGACAGGGACAGACACAGGGACAGACACGGACATCTGCTGGTCACAGATGGTGGCATTGCCTGGGACAGGGGGACATGGGGACATCATGGGGACAGGGACAGACACAGGGACATGGACACAGGGACAGCTGCTGGTCATGGATGGTGGCATTGGCTGGGACAGGGACATCATGGGGACTTCATGGGTACATGAACATAGGGACATGGACATGGGGACAGGGACAGACACAGGGACATGGACACAGGGACAGCTGCTGGTCATGGATGGTGGCATTGGCTGGGACATGGGGACAATACGGACAATTGGGACATGGACACGGGGACATGGACATGGGGACAGACACAGTGACGGGAACACAGGGGCACACAGGTGTATATGGACATTGGGGGACATGGGGACACAGAGGGACAGACGCAGGGACATTGGGGACAGGGGGACGCAGACACACGGGCGCAAGGGAACATGGACAGAGGGATATGGGGACACATGAACACAGACACAAGGACATAGGGACAGAGGGACATGGGGACACATGAACACAGACACAAGGACATGGGGACATGGGGACAGGGGGACACACAGATGCAGGGATACTTGGGGACATGGGGACACAGGGACAGGTGGACACACGGATTTGGTGGGACACAAACACACGGACACAGCAGCACAAGGACACCTCGAGGCCCCCCGGTGTCACCCCCAGTGTCCCCCCACGCTGTCACCGTGTCCCCACTCACCTGCGGGCGCCTGCAGGTGGGTGCAGCCCAGGTACCCCACAACGCGCCGGCCTTGCTCCGTCCCCAACAGCACCTGCAGGGGACACCAGCCACACGTCACCTCAGCCCCGTGTCACCCCCCGGCACCCCTCAGGCGTCGCCCCCTCACCTGCGCCACCAGCAGCCCCTTGTTGGCCAGCGCGTCCTCGCGGGCGGCGTTGGGGAAGGGCTGGAAGCGGGCGGCCAGCAGCGGGAAGCGGCTGCCCAGGAGCAGCCCGCTGCCCAGGGCCCGCAGCCGGCCGCAGCGCAGCCCCCCCGGGCCCACGCCCCACAGCACGTGCGGGAAGCGGCGGCCGAGCTGCCGGCGCAGGGCGGCGGCCGCAGCGCTGTCGAACACTTCCTGCAGGCACACGAAGTCGGTGTCCGGCGGGACGCGGGCGCTCAGCACCGCGGGCATTGGGTCCGCCAGCGGGATCGGCCGCTCCGGCCCCGGGCCGGACGCTGGGCATGGAGCAGCTCCCGGCGCTGGGTTGGTCAGCGGCAACTCCGGCGCTGGCACCGAGTCAACGGTTGGCCAAGAGTTGGTCATCGGTGCTGGGTTGGCCATCAGCGTTGGGTTGGTTATTGGAGTTGGGTTTGCCATCCATGTTGAGTTGGTCATTGCGGTTGGGTTGGCCATCCATGTTGAGTTGGTCATCGGTGTTGGGTTGGTCATTGCAGTTGAGTTGGCCATGGATGTTGAGTTGGCCGTCGGTGTTGGGTTGGCCATGGCTGTTGGGTTGGCCATTGGCATCTCCGGCCATTCCATCGTGCCATCCGCTGTCGCCGCCCTCCACGCCCCCCGCCCGGCATCTCCGCCCGGGTGCCCCCCTCGTGCCGCGGTGCCCCCGTAACCCCGGCCCCTCCGTGGCCCCAGCAGCCCGCGCCGGTGTCCAGAAGCTTCCGCGGGCGCTCCGGCCGCCAGGATCCGCCCAATGAGTGCCGCCCTCCGCCGCGTGTCGCCCAGGTTGCTGAAGCGCGCCAGCCCGCTGGGCAGCAGGCACACGTTGGCCGTCAGGAAGGTGAAGCTGCGGGCTCGCCGTGCGTCCCAGGGCTCGGCCACGGCCGCAGCGGCCGCGTGCTGGTGGACGAAGGGCCGGCGCTTGGCCTGCACCGGCAGCCACAGCAGCAGCCCCGGCAGCGCCGGCAGCAGCGCCAGCAGCAGCGCCAGCAGCAGCAGCGGCGCCGCCAGCGCCCGCGCACCCACGGCCAGGCAGAGCCCGGCCCGGCGGCGCTGCCAGCGCGCCCGCTGCGCCGTGGTGGGCACCAGCAGCGCCAGCAGCCGGTCCAGCGCCCAGTACGCGGGGCTCAGCAGCCCCTCGGCCACTCCGGCCAGCGCAGCCAGCGTCCAGCTGGGGAACGGGGTGTCCGGCAGAGTGGACAGAGGCGGCCACGCCATTGGGGGGTCCTGGGGGCGCTCCCGGAGCGGTTCGGAGGCTCGGGCACAGTTGGCACAAGCTGTGGGGAGGGGTCTCGGTGAGGGCGAGGGGGCCTGCGCGTGTCCCTGTCCCCAGGTGGGGCAGGACGCTCTGTGACCCGTGTGCCACCGTGGGAAAAACAGGTGTGACCCAACCCCCCCCCCCCCCCCATCTCCGGGAGTCCTGGTCAGTGTGGGAAACTCCTGTGGCCGGAGTCTGACCCCTCCCCATGCCGGCCACCACCGTGGGAACGACCCTGGACCCCCCCCAAAAAATCCCAAACCCCAATTCCCGTGGGAAACTCAGGTGGGCACAGCCGGGAGGGGACAACCCCGGTCCCACCTGCACCCCCAGCCCCACCCCCGCAGCCGCCACCTCACCTGTCCCCCCGGTTTGGGGGGGTCTGCAGGCACCGGGACCCCCGGTGAGACAGGACAGGTGAGGCCCAAACCCTGAGCCCGGCCAGGTGAGTCCCGGCCCTTCCTCTTGTCCAGGTGAATCCCTGCCCCTGATCCTGTCCTGGTGAGTCCTGGCCCTTCCCCTTGTCCAGGTGAGTCCTGGCCCTTCCCCTTGTCCAGGTGAATCCCTGCCCCTGATCCTGTCCAGGTGAGTCCTGGCCCCTCCCCTTGGCCAGGTGAATCCTGGTGAATGAGCCCGGCCAGGTGAGGCCTGGCTCCTCCCCTTGGCCAGGTGAGTCCTGACCTCTCCCCTTGTCCAGGTGAGTCCTGGCCCTTCCCTTTGTCCAGGTGAGTCCTGACCCCTCCCCTTGTCCAGGTGAGTTCCAGCCCTTGATCCTGTCCAGGTGAATCCTGACCCCTCCCCTTGTCCAGGTGAGTCCCGGCCCCTGACCCTGTCCAGGTGAGTCCTGGTGTATGAGCCTGACCAGGTAAATCCCGGCCCCTCCCCTTGTCCAGGTGAGTCCTGTCTGACCGGGCTGGTCCGACAGGTTCCTGGCAGCTCTGAGCCACCAGGGCTGGACACTGCACGCGGCCACTGACACCTCACCTGGGCAGGTGACAGCTCACCTGGGCCAATGAGACCTCACCTGGGCCAGTGACAGCTCACCTGAGCAGGTGACAGCTCACCTGGGCCAATGAGACCTCACCTGGGCCAATGAGACCTCACCTGGGCCAGTGACACCTCATCTGGGCCGATGACACCTCACCTGGGCCAGTGACACCTCACCTGAGCAGGTGACTCCTGCCTGACTCCTGCCCCAGTTCTTCCCAGATCCTGCTGACTCTGCAGCTGCCCAACCCCAGTATGGGATGGAGCCGGAAACTGGGGGCACTGGGAATGCTGGGGACACTGGGAATGCTGGGGACACTGGGGACACTGGGAATGTTGGGGATACTGGGAGATACTGGGAATGGTGGGGACACTGGGAATGCTGGAATTGGGGAACACTGGGGGCACCGAGGTTACTGGGAATGCTGGGGACACTGGGCATACTGGGAGCAGCGGGACACTGGGGGCACTGGGAATGCTGGGGATACTGGGAATACTGGGAGCAGCGGGACACTCCGGACACTGGGAATGTTGGGGACACTGGGAATGTTGGGGATACTGGGGGATACTGGGAATACTGGGAGCACTGGGGACACTGGGGGACACTGGGAATGCTGGGGACACTGGGGGATACTGGATTTACTGGGGACACTGGGAATGCTGGAATTGGGGAACACTGGGGGCACCGAGGTTACTGGGAATGCTGGGGGCACTGGGAATACTGGGGACACTGGGATTACTGGAATGACTCCCTGGGAATGCTGGGGAGACTGGGAATACTGGAATTACTGGGGACACTGGGAGCACTGGGGACACTGGGAATACTGGAATTACTGGGGACACTGGGAGCACTGGGAGCACTGGGGATGCTGGCCATACTGGAATTACTGGGGACACTGGGAGCACTGGGAGCACTGGGGATGCTGGCCATATTGGGATTACTGGGGAAAATCGGACACTGGGGATGCTGGGGATACTGGGGATGCTGGGGACATTGGAGCCACTGGGAGTGATGGGGACACTGGGGACGATGGCCATGCTGGGGGGCACTGGGGACACTGGGGGATACTGGGATTACTGGAATAACTCCCTGGGAATGCTGGGGACACTGGGCATACTGGGAGCAGTGGGACACTGGGCATGCTGGAATTACTGGGGACACTGGGAGCACTGGGGGATACTGGAGGCACTGGGGACACTGGGGGATACTGGGGACACTGGGGATGCTGGGGACACTGGGGACAGCAGGGACACTGGGATTACTGGAGATGAGGGCACTGGGCCTACTGGGAGCACTGGGACACCCCTGAGGCTCCGTCCCCCCCCCCAGCCCTGGTTTGTCCCTTGTCCCCTGGGTGCCGTGGGTGGCAGGGCTGGCAGTGCCACAGGTGACACGGGCCAGGTGTGGCACGGGGACAGCCCTGACACCCACGGGGCCGAATCTGTGTCACCTGAGCCTGTGGGGACCGTCCCCAGTGTCCACCCAGAGGGGTCCAGTGTCCACCCAGAGGGGCCCAGTGTCCCCAGTGTCCACCCAGAGAGGTCCCAGTGTCCCCAGTGCCCACCCAGAGGGGTCCCAGTGTCCCCAGTGTCCACCCAGAGGTGTCCCAGTGTCCACCCAGAGGGGCCCAGTGTCCCCAGTGCCCACCCAGAGGGGTCCCAGTGTCCCCAGTGTCCACCCAGAGGGGTCCCAGTGTCCCCAGTGTCCACCCAGAGGGGTCCCAGTGTCCCCAGTGTCCATCCAGAGAGGTCCCAGTGTCCACCCAGAGGGGTCCAGTGTCCCCAGTGTCCATCCAGAGGGGTCCCAGTGTCCCCAGTGTCCCCCCAGAGGGGTCTCAGTGTCCCCAGTGTCCATCCAGAGGGGTCCCAGTGTCCCCAGTGTCCACCCAGAGGGGTCCCAGTGTCCCCAGTGTCCCCCCAGAGGGGTCTCAGTGTCCCCAGTGTCCATCCAGAGGGGTCCCAGTGTCCCCAGTGTCCACCCAGAGGTGTCCCAGTGTCCACCCAGAGGGGTCCAGTGTCCCCAGTGTCCACCCAGAGGGGTCCCAGTGTCCCCAGTGTCCCCCCAGAGGGGTCTCAGTGTCCCCAGTGTCCATCCAGAGGGGTCCCAGTGTCCCCAGTGTCCACCCAGAGGGGTCCAGTGTCCCCAGTGTCCACCCAGAGAGGTCCCAGTGTCCATCCAGAGGGGTCCCAGTGTCCCCAGTGTCCACCCAGAGGTGTCCCAGTGTCCACCCAGAGGGGTCCAGTGTCCCCAGTGTCCACCCAGAGAGGTCCCAGTGTCCATCCAGAGGGGTCCCAGTGTCCCCAGTGTCCACCCAGAGGTGTCCCAGTGTCCACCCAGAGGGGTCCAGTGTCCCCAGTGTCCATCCAGAGGGGTCCCAGTGTCCCCAGTGTCCATCCAGAGGGGTCTCAGTGTCCCCAGTGCCCACCCAAGGGGTCAGTGCCAGTGTCCCCATGTCCCCACAGTCCTGTCCCAGTGTCACCCCCATTGTCCCCGCGGTGCCGCCTTCTCTCGGGTGTGGCCACCAAGCCCTCCCTGCCCTGTCCCTTGCTGTGCCCAGGGGGGACAAGTGACACCACAAGTGACACCACAAGTGGCACCAAGCCGGGGTAGCCCGAGGGCTGGGCAGGACCCGGGCCACCCGTGCCAGCTCCTAGCCCGTCCCCGTTCCCAGTTCCAGTTCCCAATTCCCAATTCCCCGATCTCAATTCCCAATTCCCAGTTCCCAATTCCCAATTCCCCATTCCCATTTCCTTATTCCCAATTCCCAATTCCCCATTCCCCGTTCCCCATTCCCCATTTCCCCCGTTCCCATTTCCCCGTTCCCGGTCCCCTCCCAGTGCCACTTGTCGCCGCCACCTCCCTGCCACCCCCTCACCTCCGCACGCCGCCATGGGGGCCACACCGGGGCCACACCGGGGCCACACCGGGGCCACACCGGGGCCACCACCGGGGCCGCCTCTCGCCGCTGCCACCGGTGTCCCCACGCTGGTGGCTCAGCGTCAGGTGACAAACCCAAACATCCGCCGGCCGCGGGGTCACCTGGCCGCAGGTGTGGCCGGACCGGTTCTCCCGGCAGCCCCAAGGGGCTCTGGTGGCACCTGCGCCGCCCCGCACCCCCCTCACCTGCCCAGGTGACGCGGCCGGGGCTGCCCCGAGCTGCCCCTTGTCCCCTCCCCTGTCCCCTCCCCTGTCCCCTTCACTTCCTTTTCCCGCCACCGGAGCAAACGGACTCACGTTGGGGGGGGTCGGGGTCGGGTCCGTGTCCCCCGCTCTCTCCTGGACCCCCAGACCCCCAGACCTCGGTCCGTGTCACCCCTGTCCCCCCCTGACACCTCTGTCACCCCTGTCCCCTCTGTCACCTCTGTCCCCCCCATCTCGGAGCCCGTGTCACCTGAGCCCCCCCCGGGGCAGGGGGTGACAGGGGAGGGGACACGGGAGGGGACAGGGGAGGGGACACCCCCCACCGCCCCCCCGGGACCCCCCCCGGTGACCTCGGTGTGGATCCGCGGCTCCGCTGGCGCCTCCAGAACCGAAAGGAAAAGCGCGGCCAAAAGCGAAAGGAAAAGCGCCGTGACCCCCCCAGTACGGCCCTGACCCCCCCAGTACGGCCACAGTGACCGCTCCCAGTACGGCCACAGTGACCGCTCCCAGTACGGCCCTGGCCCCCCCAGTACGGCCAGGACCCCCCAGTGTCCCTCTGTCTGTCCCTCTGTCTGTCCCTCTGTCTGTCCCTCTGTCTGTCCCTCCACCCGCTCGCACCCAGCGCTGTTCTCCACCTTCCACCATCGCCTCTGTGCATGGGGGGGGGGTCACACACACGAGTCCCGGGGCAGGGGGTCCCTATGGGGCAGGGAAGGGTCTCTATGGGGCCAGGCCCCTCTGTGGGGCAGGGAAGGGTCTCTATGGGGCGGGGAAGGGTCTCTATGGGGCGGGGAAGGGTTTTTATGGGGTACGGAGGAATCTCTATGGGGCCAGACCACTCTATGGGGCAGGGGAGTCTCTATGGGGCCAGACCACTCTATGGGGCAGGGGAGTCTCTATGGGGCCAGGCCCCCTCTATGGGGCAGGGGAGTCTCTATGGGGCCAGGCCCCCTCTATGGGGCGGAGAAGGGTCTCAATGGGGCGGGGAAGGGTTTTTATGGGGCAGGGAGGGGTTTCTATGGGGCAGGGAAGGGTTTCTATGGGGCCAGGCCCCTCTATGGGGTATGGAGGAATCTCTATGGGGCAGGAGGGGTCTCTGTGGGGCGGGGAAGGGTCTCTATGGGGCCAGGCCCCTCTATGGGGCAGGGGAGGCTCTATGGGGCCAGGCTCCTCTATGGGGTAGGGGGGGGTCTCTATGGGGACAGGCCCCTCTATGGGGTAGGGGGGTCCCTATGGGGCCAGGCCCCTCTATGGGGCAGGGAAGGGTCTCTATGGGGCAGGGAGGGGTTTCTATGGGGCCAGGCCCCTCTATGGGGCATGGAGGAGTCTCTATGTGCCAGGAGGGGTCCCTATGGGGCCAGGCCCCTCTATGGGGCAGGGAGGGGTCTCTATGGGGCCAGGCCCCTCTATGGGGCAGGTAGGGGTCTCTATGGGGTAGGGGTGGTCTCTATGGGTCAGGGGGTTCCCTATGGGGCCAGGCCCCTCTATGGGGCAGGTAGGGGTCTCTATGGGGTAGGGGTGGTCTCTATGGAGCAGGGGGTTCCCTATGGGGCCAGGCACCTCTATGGGGCAGGGAGGAGTCTCTATGGGGCCAGGCCCCTCCATGTGCCAGAGGGGTCCCTATGGGGCCAGGCCCCTCTATGGGGCAGGGAGGGGTCTCTATGTGCCAGGGGGTCCCTATGGGGCCAGGCCCCTCTATGGGGCACGGAGAAGTCTCTATGGGGCAAGGGGGGGTCCCTATGGGGCCAGTCGCCTCTATGGGGCAGGGGAGTCTCTATGGGGCAGGAGGGGTCTCTATGTGCCAGGGGGGTCCCTATGGGGCCAGGCCCCTCTATGGGGCGCAGTGTGGCGCTGTCCCCCCCCGCCCGCAGGAATTTGTCACCTCTCGGGGACACTTTGTCGCCGCGGCCGTGACAAAGTGGAGCCGTGTCCGGGCACGGCTGCCAGAGCCCCCCCGGCCCCACAGCGGCCCCACAGCGCCGCCAGAGGGGCCCGATAAGGCCCCGGGCCGCCCCCCCGGCATGTCCCGATATAGCCGCGATAGGGACGGGCTGTCAGCGCCCGCCGGTGCGGGGACATTGGCCAGAGACCCCGACCCGGCCCCACAGAATCCCCTAAAAGGGAACGACAGTCCCTGCCCCACAGAATCCCATACAGAGACCCCCCTGTCTGTGCCCCATAGAATCCCCTAAATGAGGGATCCCCGGTCCCTGCCCCACAGAATCCCCTAAAAGGGAACGACAGTCCCTGCCCCACAGAATCCCATACAGAGACCCCCCTGTCTGTGCCCCATAGAATCCCCTAAATGAGGGATCCCCGGTCCCTGCCCCACAGAATCCCCTAAAAGGGGACCCCGGGTTCCGATCCCACAGAATCCCCTACAAAAGAATCCCCCTGCCCCACAGAATCCCCTAAAAAGGGACCACTTGTCCCCATAGAATCCCCTAAAAAGGGTCCCCCCGTCCCTGCCCCACAGAATCCCCTAAATAAGAAACCCCTCTGGCCCATAGAATCTCCTAAAAAAGGACCCCCTGTCCCTGCCCCATAGAATCCCCTGAAAAGGGACCCCCCTGCCCCACAGAATCCCCTACAAAGGTATTTCCCTGTCCCTGCCCCACAGAATCCCCTAAATAAGGGACCCTCCTCTTCCTGCCCCATAGAATCCACTAAAAAGGGATCCTGGTCCCGATCCTATAGATTCCCCTAAAAAGGGATCACCCTGTTCCTGCCCCATAGAATGCCCTAAATAAGGGAACCCCCTGCCCCATAGAATCCCCTAAATGAGGGACCTTCCTGTTCCTTCCCCATAGAATCCCCTACAAAGGGATCCCCCTGCCCCATAGAATCCCCTAAAAAGGGACGGTCCCTGTTCCTGCCCCATAGAATCCCCTAAATGAGAGACCTTCCTGTCCCTGCCCCACAGAATCCTATAAATTAGGGAGCCCCCCATCCCTGCCCCATAGAATCCCCTCAAAAGCGACCCCTCTGCCCCATAGAATCCCCTAAAAAGGGATCACCTGTTCCTGCCCCATAGAATCCCTTAAATGAGACCCCCCCTGCCCCATAGAATCCCCTAAATAAGGGACGGCTCTGTCCCTGCCCCATAGAATCCCATAAAAAGGGATCCCCCTGCCCCATAGAATCCCCCATAAGGGACGCCCCCCGTCCCACAGAATTCCCTGAAAAGGGACCCCAATGTCCCACAGAATCCCCTAAATAAGAGGCCCCCTGCCCCATAGAATCCCCTAAAATGGGACCCCAGTATCCCCGCCCCATAGAGAGCCCTAAATGGGACCCACCTGTCCCTGTTCCTGCCCCACAGAGAGCCCTAAACAAGAGACCCCCCCCAAATGAGACCCCAGCCCACCCTTGGGGTCTCAGCCTTTACTCTGCCCCACAACTCCCCCTATAGGGCAGACACGGGGGGGGGGCTCGGACCCTCCGGCCCCACAGAGACCCCGTGGGGGGCGGGGAAGGGTGGGGCCGCCCCCTCCCCGTCCTTTATCGGCCCCTGGGCCCCTCCCCACGGCTCCTCCCCCCCCACAGCGCCCTATAAAATCTGTGGGGCCGCGGGGCTGCCCACGGTGCTGCTGTGGGGCACGGGCAGAGCGTGAGGGGTCTGTGGGGCGGCTATGGGGTCTGTGGGGCGGCTATGGGGTCTGTGGGGTGCACAGGGGTCTGTGGGGCAGCTATGGGGTCTATGGAGCGGCTATGGGGTCTGTGGGGCGGCTATGGGGTCTGTGGGGTGCACAGGGGTCTATGGGGCGCCTATGGGGTCTATGGGGCACAGGGGTCTCTGTGGGGTGCAAAGCGGGTTGTGGGGTTCACCAGAGATTTATGGGGTGGGCGGGGGTCCCTGTGGGGCACAGGGTGGGTTGTGGGGTGCATGGGGGATCTATGGGGCGCACAGGGGATCTATGGGGTGCATGGGGGTCTCTGTGGGGCACAGCGCGGGTTGTGGGGTGCACGGGGGTTCTATGGGGTGCACTGGGTAGTTGTGGGTCACACGGGGGATCTATGGGGCACAGGGTGGGTTGTGGGGTGCATGGGGGTTCTATGGGGTGCATGGGGGTCTCTGTGGGGCACTGGGTAGTTGTGGGTCACACGGGGGATCTATGGGGCACAGGGTGGGTTGTGGGGTGCACAGGGGATCTATGGGGTGGGTGGGGGTCTCTGTGGGGCACAGGGTGGGTTGTGGGTCACACAGGGGATCTATGGGGCACAGGGTGGGTTGTGGGGTTCACCAGGGGTCTCTGTGGGGCACTGGGTGTGTTGTGGGGGGCACAGGGGTCTATGGGGTGTACGGGGGTCTGTGGGGTGGGTGAGGGTCTCTGTGGGGCCCTGGGCAGGTTGTGGGGCTCACCGGGGATCTATGGGGCACAGGGGGGGTCTGTGGATTGGGCATGGGCTCTATGGGGCACAGAGCAGGTTGTGGGTCTATGGGGTTCGTGGGTGTCTCTGTGGGGTGCAGAGCAGGTTGTGGGGTGCACAGGTGTCTGTGGGGTTCGTGGGGGTCTCTATGGGGTGGGCATGGGGCCTATGGGGCACAGGGGTCTCTGTGGGGTGCACAGGGGATCTATGGGGTGGGCGGGGTTCTATGGGGTGTGGGGTGGGATGTGGGGTGCATGGGGGATCTATAGGGCACAGGGCAGATTGTGGGTCACGCAGGGGATCTGTGGGGTGCACGGGGGTCTCTGTGGGGTCTATGGGGTCACAGGGATTTTATGGGGTGCACGTGGGGTCTATGGGGGGCACACAGGATCTATGGGGTGCACGTGGAGGCTGTGGGGTCTATGGGGTCACGGGGATTCTGTGGGGTACACATGGGGTCTGTGGGGTGCATGGGGGTCTCTGTGGGTCACACAGGGGTCTGTGGGGTGCACGTGAAGGCTGTAGGGTCTATGGGGTCACGGGGATTCTATGGGGCACGCACGGGGTCTGTGGGGCACACGGGGGCTCTATGAGGTGCATGGGGGTCTCTGTGGGGTTTATGGGGGCACGGGGATTTTATGGGGTGCACGTGGGGTCTATGGGGGGCACACAGGATCTATGGGGTGCAGGTGGAGGCTGTGGGGTCTATGGGGTCATGGGGATTCTGTGGGGCACACATGGAGTCTGTGGGGTCTATGGGGGTCTCTGTGGGTCACACAGGGTTCTGTGGGGCACACATGGAGTCTGTGGGGTCTATGGGGGTCTCTGTGGGTCGCACAGGGGTCTGTGGGGTCTACGGGGTCATGGGGATTCTGTGGGGCACATGGGGGCTCTATGAGGTGCATGGGGGTCTCTGTGGGGTCATGGGGATTCTGTGGGTCGCACAGGGGTCTGTGGGGTGCATGTGAAGGCTGTGGGGTCTATGGGGTCATGGGGATTCTGTGGGGCACACGTGGGGTCTGTGGGGCACACGGGGGCTCTATGAAGTGCATGGGGGTCTCTGTGGGGTCTATGGGGTCATGGGGATTCTGTGGGGCACACGTGGGGTCTGTGGGGCACACATGGAGTCTGTGGGGCGCAGCCCCTCACCCCCGTGTCCCCCCAGATCCCCCCCATCCAACCCAAACCCACCGGACCCACGGACTCCAGGTGAGCCCGGGTGGGGCTGGGGGCGCTTTGGGTGGGGGGGGGTCCCTGGTGGGGTCTGTCCCTGTCACCCCCCAGGTGACGCTGCGGGGTCAGGGATGGCCACAGGGGTCAAGCAGTGACCATGGGGGTCAATCAATGACCTCGGGGGTCAATCAATGACCACAGGGGTCAATCAATGACCATGGGGGTCAATCAATGACCTCGGGGGTCAATCAATGACCACAGGGGTCAATCAATGACCTTGGGGGTCAATCAATGACCTCGGGGGTCAATCAATGACCATGGTGGCCCATCAATGACCACAGGGGCCAATCAGTGACCATGGGGGTCAATCAATGACCACAGGGGTCAAGCAGTGACCTCGGGGGTCAATCAATGACCTTGGGGGTCAATCAATGACCACGGGGGTCAATCAGTGACCATGGGGGTGTCCATGGAGTGGGTCGAGGTCCATCCCCAGGTGTCCTTGTCCCCCAGGACAGATGGCAGACGCGGTGCTGGTGACACCATGGGGGTCAATCAATGACCATGGTGGCCCATCAATGACCACGGGGGTCAATCAATGACCACAGGGGTGTCCATGGGGTGGCTCAGGGTCCATCCCCAGGTGTCCTTGTCCCCCAGGAGAGATGGCGGACGCGGTGCTGGCGGCGCTGGGCGCGGCGGCGCCGTTCCTGCGGCCGGGCGAGCGCGAGCGCCTGGCGGCCACCACGCGTCCCTTCGACCCCCGCGCCGAGTGCTTCGTGCCCCACGCCGGACACGAGTTCGTCAAGGGACGCGTGGTGGAGAGACAGGGGGGCAGCGTCACCGTGGAGACCGAGCTGGGAGAGGTGACATGAGGGGACACGGGGACCTTGGGGACATGGGGACCTTGGGGACATGGGGACCTTGGGGGCACAGGGGACTCAATGGGACATTGGGGAGATGCCACCATGGAGACCAAGCTGGGAGAGGTGACGTGGGGGGACACGGGGGGCTTGGGGACATGGGGGGCTTGGGGTCATGGGGACCTTGGGGGCACAGGGGACTCAATGGGACATTGGGGAGATGCCACCATGGAGACCAAGCTGGGAGAGGTGACACCGGTGGGGAGGGCACGGGGACCTTGGGGACATGGGGGGCCTGGGGACAAGGGGACCTTGGGGACATGGAGGGCATCACTGGGGTCTCAGTGGGACATTGCTGGAGGAGATGCCACCATGAAGAGGAGCCTGGAGAGGTGACACCAGGAAGGTCATGGGAACCTTGGGGACATGGGGACCTTGGGGAGGGTCACAGGGGTCTGGGGGCATCGTGATGACCTTGGGGTCACAGGGGGACTCAGGGACATGAGGGGGACACAGGGATCTCAATGGGACATTGGGGAAATGCCACCATGGAGATGTAACCTGGAGAGGTGACACCAGGAAGGTCACGGGGACCTTGGGGACATGGAGGGGGTCATGGGGACCTTGGGGACATGGAGGGGGTCATGGGGACCTTGGGGACATGGGGCCATCTGGGAGTGTCACAGGGTTCTGGGGGGGTCATGGGCACCTTGGGGTCACAGGGGGCTTGGGGACATGGGGAGGGACACAGGGATCTCAATGGGACATTGAGGAGATGCCACCATGGAGAGGAGCCTGGAGAGGTGACACCGGGAAGGTCACGGGGACCTTGGGGACATGGAGAGGGGTCTCAATGGGACATTGGGGAGACGCCACCATGGAGATGGAGCCTGGAGAGGTGACACCGGGAAGGTCACAGGGACCTTGGGGACATGGGGAGGGGTCTCAATGGGACATTGAGGAGATGCCACCATGGAGAGGAACCTGGAGAGGTGACACCAGGAAGGTCACGGGGAGCTCAAGGAGACCCCAGACGCGCCATGGCGGGGCCGGTGGTGGCGCCACCAGAGAGGGGACAGCGCCGCGGGCACCAGGCAGGGACAGGTGGCACTGTGAGGTCACCAGTGACCCCTCGGTGTCCCCCCAGACGGTGACGGTCAAGGAGGGCGACGTGCACCAGCAGAACCCGCCCAAGTTCGACAAGATCGAGGACATGGCCATGCTGACGTTCCTGCACGAGCCCGCCGTGCTCTTCAACCTCAAGGAGCGCTACGCGGCCTGGATGATCTACGTGAGAGAGACCCCAAAAATGGGGAGGGGGGACGGGGCCTCAAAAATGGGGGAGGGAACCTAAAAAAATGGGAGGGAGAGAATATAAAAAATGGGGAAAATGGGGGGGAACATCAAAAATGGGGAAAATGGGGGGGGGGAAGAACATCAAAAATGGGGAAAATTGGGGGGGGGGAACATCAAAAATGGAGAGGGAACTTCAAAAATGGAGAGGGGAAACTCAGAAATGGGGGGGGAACATCAAAAATGGGGGAGGGAACCTCAAAAATGGATAGCAGAAACTCAAAAATGGGAGGGGGACCTCAAAAATGGGGGGAACATCAACAAAGGGGGGGAACATCAAAAATGGAGAGGGGAAACTCAAAAATGGGGGGGGGGACATCAAAAACGGGGGGGAACATCAAAAATGGGCGAGGGAACCTCAAAATTGGGCGGAACCTCGAAAATGGGGGGGAGGGACCTCAAAAATGGGGGAAATGGGGGGGAACATAAAAAATGGGGGGGGGACCTCAGAAATGGGAGGGACATCAAAAATGGGGGGGAACATCAAAAATGGAGAGGGAACTTCAAAAATGGGAGGGGGAACCTCAAAAATGGGGGGGGAACATCAAAAATGGGGGAGGGAACCTCAAAATTGGGGGGGGGGGAACCTCAGAAATGGGGGGGGGACATCAAAAATGGAGAGGGAACTTCAAAAATGGGGGGAAACCTCAAAAATGGGGGGGGACACATCAAAAATGGGGAAAATGGAGGGGAACATAAAAAATGGGGGGGAACATCAAAAATGGAGAGGGGAAACATCAAAAATGGGATGGGGAACCTCAAAAATGGGGGGGAACCTCAAAAATGGGGAGAAAGCTCAAAAATGGGGGGAAACCCCAAAAATGGGAGGGGGAACCTCAGAAATGGGGGGAGGGAACAGGGGTGACCCTGCCCCAAAGCTTGGGGGGGCTGGAACCAGGGAGGGGCTTCTGGGGGGGCTTTGGGCCACCAGGAATTGAAGGGGGGGGGCTTCTCCAGAGCTGCCCAGATCCCAAATGTCCCATCCGTGGCTGCCCTGAACCCCCCAGACCCAAAATCTCCAAACCTTGGACCCCCAGGAGCCCCAGACCCAAAATCTCCAAATCTTGGATCCCCAAGAGCCCTGAACCCCCCCAGACCCAAAATCTCCAAAAAATCTCCAATTCTTGGACCCCCAGGAGCCCTGAACTCCCCCCCAGACCCAAAATCTCCAAACCTTGGACCCCCAGAATCCCCAGACCCAAAATCTCCAAACCTTGGATCCCCAAGAGCCCTGAGCCCCCCCAGACCCAAAATCTCCAAACCTTGGACCCCAGGACCCCTGAGCCCCCTCCAGACCCAAAATCTCCAATTCTTGGACCCCCAGGAGTCCTGAACCTCCCCCAGACCCAAAATCTCCAAACCTTGGACCCCCAGGATCACCAGACCCAAGATCTCCAAACCTTGGACCCCCAGGGTCCACAGACCCAAAATCTCCAATTCTCAGACCCCCAGGAGCCATGAACCTCCCCCAGACCCAAAATCTCCAATTCTTGGACCCCCAGGAGCCATGAACCTCCCCCAGACCCAAAATCTCCAAACCTTGGACCCCCGGGAGCCCTGAACCCCCTCCAGATCCTCCAGTGTCCCATCCTTGAGCCCCAAAAGCCCACTCCACCCCTTCCCACGCTCTGGTTGGGGTCGGTGTCCCCTCCCCAGGTGTGTCAGGCCCTGAGCCCCCCGTTTGTCCCCCCCAGACCTACTCGGGGCTGTTCTGTGTCACCGTGAACCCCTACAAGTGGCTCCCGGTCTATGACCCACAAGTGGTGGCCGCCTACCGGGGCAAGAAGCGCAACGAGGTCCCCCCGCACATCTTCTCCATCTCCGACAACGCCTACCAGTACATGCTGACAGGTGGGACACCCGAAAACGGGCCCGGGGACACCTGGGGTCACCTGGGCATGAGGGGAGGCCCAAGGGACCCCGTGGGTCCTCACGGATTTGAGCCATCTCAGATGGGAGGGTGGAGAACCCCAACATCTCCCTCACCTGGGAGGGTGGGGAACCCCAACATCTCCCTCACCTCTGTCCCACCTGGGACCCCAACATCTCCTTCACTTGGGAGGGTGGGGAACCCCAAGATCTCCCTCACCTTGGTCCTCACCTGGGTGGGTGGAGAACCCCAACATCTCCTTCACCTTGTCCCACCTGGGAGAGTGGGGAACCCCCAGATCTCCCTGTCTTCTGTCCCACCTGGGAGGTGGAGTACCCCAACATCTCCCTCAGCTTGGTCCTCACCTGGGAGAGTGGGGAACCCCAACATCTCCTTCACCTTGTCCCACCTGGGACCCCAACATCTCCTTCAACTGGGAGGGTGGGGAACCCCAACATCTCCCTCACCTGGGTGGGTGGAGAACCCCAACATCTCCCTCACCTCTGTCCCACCTGGGACCCCAACATCTCCCTCACCTTGGTCATCACCTGAGAGGGTGGGGAACCCCAGCATCTCCCTCACCTCTGTCCCACCTGGCACCCCAACATCTCCCTCACCTGGGAGAGTGGAGAACCCCAAGATCTCCCTGTCTTCTGTCCCACCTGGGAGGTGGAGAACCCCAAGATCTCCCTGTCTTCTGTCCCACCTGGGGGGGATTGGAGAACCCCAGACCCCAAACATCTCCTGAACTTTGTCCCACCTGACCTGCTCCTCACCTGAGGGGGTTGGAGAACCCCAAACCCCAGACCCTCAACATCTCCCCAGCCTCATCCCACCTGACTTCCTCCTCACCTGGGGGGGTTGGAGAACCCTGAACACCTGAACTTTGTCCCACCAGACCTCCTCCTTACTTGGAGGAGAGCTGAAGACCCCCAAGACCCCTCCTCACCTCCTGACCCTTCTGTCTCTCCCCACAGACCGCGAGAACCAATCCATCCTCATCACGTGAGTCCCCAGGCCTGACGCCGCCCCACAGGTGTGGGGTGGGCCCAGATGCCCCAGGTGACCCCCATGACCCCTCAGTGACCCCCCTGGTGACCTCCTTGCCCCTCCCCCAGCGGCGAATCGGGGGCGGGGAAAACGGTGAACACCAAACGCGTCATCCAATACTTCGCCAGCATCGCCGCCATCGGCGACCGCAAGAAGGAGGCGGCCAATAGCAACAAGGTAAGGGCGGGGCCCGGCCACGCCCCCCCCCCGCCGTGGGGAGGGTCCCCTGGCCGTGTCCCCGCCCACCCGCGGTGTCACCTCCACCCCAGGGCACCCTGGAGGATCAAATCATCCAGGCCAACCCCGCGCTCGAGGCCTTCGGCAACGCCAAGACCGTGCGCAACGACAACTCCTCGCGATTCGTGAGTGGGGCGGGGCCTGTGGGGCAGGGCCTGGGGGAGGAGTCTGCAGGGCCTTGGGGTGGGGCATCACCTGTGGGGTGGGGTCTGTGGGGTGGGGTTGGTGTCTGTGGGGCACATTGATGGGGTGGGGTCTGTGGGGCGGGGCTAATGTCCATAAGAAGATTAATGGGGTGGGGTCTATGGGGTGGGGTCAGTGTCTGTGGGGCACATCAATTGGGTGGAGTCTATGGGGTAGGGCCAGTGTCTGTAAGTCACTTCTATGGGGTGGGGTCTATGGGGTGGGGCCGGTGTCTGTGGGTCACAATGGTGGGGTGGGATCTATGGGGTGGGGCCTGGGGGAGGAGTCTGCAGGGCCTTGGGGTGGGGCAGCGCCTGTGGGGTGGGGTCTATGGGGTGAGGGCTGGTGTTTATGGGGCACATCAATGGGGTGGGGTCTATGGGTGAATTCTGTGAGGTGTAGATTGGATTTTGGGATCTATGGGGTGGGGCTGGTGTCTGTGGGGCACATCAATGGGGCAGAGTCCATGGGTGGGCTCTGTGGGGAGGAGACTGGAGGATCTATGGGGCAGGGTCCATTAGGATCTGTGGGGTGGAGCAGGGTCAGTGGGGTGTGGCCAGCAGGATGGGGTCTATGGGGTGGGGTGGACAGGTTAGGGCCTGTGGGGCTGGGTCTATAGGGCTGGGTCTATGGGGTGGAGTGGACAGGTTAGGGCCTGTGGGGCAGGGTCTATGGGGTGGGGTGGACAGGTTAGGGTCTATGGGGCAGGGTCTATAGGGCTGGGTCTATGGGGTGGGGTGGACAGGTTAGGGCCTGTGGGGCAGGGTCTATAGGGCTGGGTCTATGGGGTGGGGTCTGAAGATCACAGTGGTAGAGGGGACGGGGTCTATGGGACATCACCTATGGGGAAGGGTCTATGGGGTGGCCTCTATGGGGCAGGGTCTTTGTGTGGGGCCTGTGGGGCAGGACCTATGGTCCCCCACCACCCTTTTAGGGGAAATTCATCCGGATCCACTTTGGGGCCACCGGGAAGTTGGCGTCGGCCGACATCGAGACCTGTGAGTGGCCACAGGGTGGTGGGACCAGGGCTTGGCCACTGTCCAGCCCCTGTCCGTGTGTCCAGAGCCCTCCTTGTCCCTCTGTCCACTTCCTCATCTTTCCATCTCCTCATGTCTCCATGCATCCTTCCTGCCCTCCACATGTCTGTCTGTCTTGCTGGTTGGTGGATCCATGAGTTGTCCATCCATCCATCCATCCATCCATCCATCCATCCATCCATCCGTCCGTCCGTCCATCCATCCATCATCCATCCATCCATCCATCCATCCATCCATCCGTCCGTCCGTCCATCCATCATCCATCCATCCATCCATCATCCATCCATCATCCATCCATCCATCATCCATCCATCATCCATCATCCCTCCATCCATCCATCCATCATCCATCCATCCATCCATCCATCATCCATCCATCCATCCATCCATCCATCCATCCATCCATCCATCCATCATCCATCCATCCATCCATCCATCCATCCATCCATCATCCATCCATCCATCCATCCATCCATCCATCCATCCATCCATCCATCCATCCATCATCCATCATCCATCCATCCATCATCCATCCATCATCCATCCATCCATCCATCCATCCATCCATCCATCCATCCATCCATCCATCCATCCATCCATCCATCATCCATCATCCATCCATCCATCATCCATCCATCCATCCATCCATCCATCCATCATCCATCCATCCATCCATCCATCCATCCATCATCCATCCATCCATCATCCATCCATCATCCATCCATCATCCATCCATCCATCCATCCATCCATCCATCCATCCATCCATCCATCATCCATCCATCCATCATCCATCCATCCATCCATCATCCATCATCCATCCATCATCCATCCATCCATCCATCCATCCATCCATCCATCCATCCATCCATCCATCCATCCATCATCCATCATCCATCCATCCATCATCCATCCGTCCATCCATCCCTCCATATGTTCATCCCACCATCCCTCTCCATGGTTGGTAGATCCAATGAGTTGGTGTCCTGCCCTGTTGTTCATCTCCTTGTCCCACCATTGTCTCTCCATCCCTCTCCTCACCCCACCTTCTCCCCATCCACCCTCCCAGACCTCCTGGAGAAGTCCCGTGTCATCTTCCAGCTGAAGGCGGAGCGCAACTACCACATCTTCTACCAGATCCTCTCCAACAAGAAGCCGGAGCTTCTGGGTGAGCTGGGTCACCACCATGGCCTCAGGGCTTCCCCTTCCCCCCTCCTCCTGAAATTTTGGGGTGGTTTGAGGAGACTGGGAGTGCTCAGAGGTGTCTCCGTCCCACACCAGAGATGCTGCTGGTCACCTCCAACCCCTACGACTACGGGTACGTGTCCCAGGGCGAGGTGACCGTGGCCTCCATCGACGACGCCGAGGAGCTGTTGGCAACCGACGTGAGTGGGGAGGGGTGGAGGGAGGGATGAGTCCATGGATGGATGGATCTGGGGATATAGAGGTCCTCAAATGGGTGGATGAGTCCATGGATGGATGGATCTGGGGATATAGAGGTCCTCAAACGGGGGAATGAGTCCATGGATGGATGGAGATATGGGGAGATGGATGAAAGGATGGATGGATGAGCTCATGGATGGATGGATCCATGGATATAGAGGCCCTCAAATGGGTGGATGAGTCCATGGATCGATGGATTAAGTCCTCAAATGGATTGATGGAAGAATCCGTGGACAGGTGAATCCATGGATGGATGGATGGATGGATGGATGAGTCCATGGATGGATGGATGAAGTTCTGAAATTGATGGATGGATCCAGGATAAATGAGTCCTGAGCTGGACAAATGAACCCATGGATGAATGAATGAATGAATCCATGGACAAGTCCTTCAAGTGGACAAACCCATGGCTGGACATGTCCCCATTGGCCAGCTGGGCCAACAAGTGGGAAGGACAGTGGGAAATGCCCTCAGGTGGTGACCATCACAGGTGGTGACCATCACAGGTGGTGACCAGCAGAGGCTGTGCCCTCACCTGGCCCCTCCCTCACCTCCTCCACCCCTCCCAGAGCGCCTTTGACGTCCTGGGCTTCACGGCTGAGGAGAAGGCCGGTGTCTACAAGCTGACAGGGGCCATCATGCACTTTGGCAACATGAAGTTCAAGCAGAAGCAGCGCGAGGAGCAGGCGGAGCCGGACGGCACCGAAGGTGGGTCAGGGCAAGGGGGTGACGGGTCAGGGGAGGGGTCACCAGGTGAGGTGGCACCTGACCAGGTGTCTCCCGCTCCACAGATGCCGACAAATCCGCCTACCTGATGGGGCTGAACTCGGCCGACCTGCTCAAGGGCTTGTGTCACCCGCGCGTCAAGGTGGGCAACGAGTACGTCACCAAGGGGCAGAGCGTCCAGCAGGTCTACTACTCCATCGGGGCCTTGGCCAAGGCTGTCTACGAGAAGATGTTCAACTGGATGGTGGTGAGGATCAACAACTCGCTGGACACCAAGCAGCCGCGGCAGTACTTCATCGGCGTCTTGGACATCGCTGGCTTCGAGATCTTTGATGTGAGGCTCGAGGCAGGGACAGTGGCACTGGGCCTTGAAAGGGTGGCATTGAGCCAGCTGGGTGGTGAGGGGGTCTCCTGCAGCTTCATGGTGACCTTGGGTGGGGATTGGGTCCTTGTGTTGATGTGGTTGAGTGTTGAGTTGACCTCATTGATCCCAGTGACTCCTTTAGGTGTTGAGTTGACCCTCTTGACCCCACTGGGTGTTGTTTTGAGCCCTTTGCGTCTCAGGTTGACCCCATTTATCTCATTGGACATTCTGCTGACCCTCTTGGGTGTTGAGTTGACCCTGTTGACCCCCGCTGGGTATCACTTTGACCCTGTTGACGTTGAGTTGATCCCATGAATCCCATTCAATGTTGTCTTCACCCCACTTGGTGTCAGATTGACCCTGTCCATCCCATTGGGTGTTCAGTTGAACCTGTTGAGCCTTGAGCTGGCCCTGTTGAGTTGGTCCCATTGATTCAGTTGGCTCCGTTGGGTGTTAAGTTGACCCCATTGGGTGTTGAGCTGACCCCATGGACTCCATTGGCCTTGTTGGGTGTTGAGTTGACCCCACGGACTCAATTGACCTCATTGAGTGTTGAGTTGACCCCATTGGGTGCTGAGCGCACCCCATGGACTCCATTGGCCCTGTTGGGTGTTGTGTTGACCCCATGGACTCAATTGGCCTCATTGAGTGTTGAGTTGACCCCATTGACTCCATTGGCCCTGTGGGGTGTTGAGTTGACCGCATGAACCCAATTGGCCCTGTTGGGTGTTGAGTTGACTCCATATACTCAGTTAGCCCCACTGGGTGTTGAGTTGACCCCATGGACTCCATTGGCCCTGTTGGGTGTTGAGTTGACTCCATGGACTCAGTTAGCCCCACTGGGTGTTGAGTTGACCCCATGGACTCCATTGGCCCTGTTGGGTGTTGAGTTGACTCCATGGACTCAGTTAGCCCCACTGGGTGTTGAGTTGACCCCATGGACTCCATTGGCCCTGTTGGGTGTTGAGTTGACCCCATGGACTCCATTGGCCCTGTTGGGTGTTGAGTTGACCCCATGGACTCAGTTGGCTCCGATGGGTGTTGAGTTGACCCCATTGGGTGTTGAGCTGACCCCATGGACTCCATTGGTCCTGTTGGGTGTTGAGTTGACCCCATGGATTCCATTGGCCCTGTTGGGTGTTGAGTTGACCCCATGGACTCAGGTGGCCCCGTTGGGTGTTGAGTTGACCCCAATGGATGTTGAGTTGACCCCATGGACCCAGTTGGCCCTATTGGGTGTTGAGTTGACCCCATGGACTCAGATGGCTTCGTTGGGTGTTGAGTTGACCCCACTGGGTGTTGAGTTGACCCCATGGACTCCATTGACCTCATTGGGTGTTGAGTTGACCCCATTGACACAGTTGACCCCATTGGGTGTTGAGTTGCCCCCATTGGGTGTTGAACTGACCCCATGGACTCCTTCACCCATCTCTCCCTCTCCTCCCCCAGTTCAACAGCTTCGAGCAGCTCTGCATCAACTTCACCAACGAGAAGCTGCAGCAGTTCTTCAACCACCACATGTTCGTGCTGGAGCAGGAGGAGTACAAGAAGGAGGGCATCGAGTGGGAGTTCATCGACTTCGGCATGGACCTGCAGGCCTGCATCGACCTCATCGAGAAGGTACCACCACCCCCAGGGCCTCCAGGTCCTCCAGGGGCTGAGGGAGGAGGGTCCGTCCAGCTGGAGCCCCTTAGGTGCCCCAGGAGCAGCTTTTGGGTTGTCCTTGGTGTCCTTCCCGGCCAACAAGGTCTGCTTGTCCACAGCCCATGGGGATCATGTCCATCCTGGAGGAGGAGTGCATGTTCCCCAAGGCCTCGGACATGACCTTCAAGTCCAAACTCTACGACAACCACCTGGGCAAGTCAGCCAACTTTGGGAAGCCACGGAACGTCAAGGGCAAGTCCGAGGCCCACTTCTCGCTCATCCACTACGCCGGCACCGTGGACTACAACATCCTGGGCTGGCTGGAGAAGAACAAGGACCCCCTGAACGAGACGGTGGTGGGGCTCTACCAGAAATCCGCCCTCAAGCTCTTGGCCCACCTCTTCTCCAACTACGCCGGGGCAGACTCCGGTGGGTGATGGAGGGGTGAAGAAGACAGCTCCCACAAAAGTTGTCCTTGTTCCCACCTCACCCCACCGCTCTCCTCCGCAGGCGGCGACAGCGGGAAGGGGAAAGGAGCCAAGAAGAAAGGTTCCTCCTTCCAGACGGTCTCAGCCCTGCACCGGGTGAGGGACTCACTCTGGATCTGATGCGGGGCAGGGGGAAAACAAGCCCTGGTGTAGAGGGTGGTCCCACCACCCCCCAGCCCCTCCCCTGCTCTCCCATTGGTCACCTTCCCCTCTCCTCCCCAGGAGAACCTCAACAAGCTGATGGCCAACCTCAAGACCACCCACCCCCACTTCGTCCGCTGCCTCGTCCCGAATGAGCGGAAGGAGCCGGGTGAGCCAAGGCTGGGGATTGGAGGTTGGGGCGAGGGCGTGGCTCGTGGTTGACCCCTCACCTGTGTCCCCCTCCAGGTGTGATGGACAACGCCCTGGTCATGCACCAGCTCCGCTGCAACGGGGTCCTGGAGGGAATCCGCATCTGCCGCAAGGGCTTCCCCAACCGCATCCTCTACGGGGACTTCCGCCAGCGGTGGGGACACCAACCGGGTTTGGGGAGGGGGGACAACCCCACGGGGGCTGAACTCAGGGATCACGTCCCCTGTGGCCCCCAGGTACCGCATCCTGAACCCCGCGGCCATCCCCGAGGGGCAGTTCATCGACAGCCGCAAGGGCGCCGAGAAGCTCCTGGGCTCCATCGACATCGACCACAACCAGTACAAGTTTGGACACACCAAGGTGAGGTCTCGTGGTGCCCGTTCCCTGTGGTCCCACCAACCCTCAGGTGTTGTGGACCCCATGGTCCCACCATTCACGTGTCCACCTGTCCCTCCCTATGTCCACCTGTTCCTTCTGGACCCCTACCCCACCCTTCCACCCACCACAACCAGTTTGATCCCACTGGGTGAGATCTCATGGGCTCTGTTCCCTGTGGTCCCACCATCCGAGGTGGACATGGACCTCCTGGTCCCGTGATCCTCTTGTCCATCTGTCCATCAACATGTCCATCTGTCCATCTACCCAGACACCTCCCCATCCTTCCAGCCACCACAACCCCTTTGGACACACTGTGGGGACATCCTGTGGTCTCTGTTCCCTGTGGTCCCACCATCCTTCATGTGTTGTGAACCCCATGGTCCCATGATCCCCATGTCCATCTGTCCATCAACATGTCCATCTGTCCATCTACCCAAACTCCACCCCATCCTTCCACCCACCCACAACCAGTTTGATCCCGCTGGGAGAGATCCATGGTCCCTGCTCCCTGTGGTCCCACCATGCAAAGTGAATGTGGACCTTGTGGTGCCATGATCCCCATGTCCATCTGTCCATCTATGTAGACACCACCCCATAATTTCACCCACCACAACCAGTTTGATCCCACTGGGTGGAGATCTCATGGTCCCCGTTCCCTGTGGTCCCACCATCCCTCAGGTGTTGTGGACCCCATGGTCCCACCATTCACGTGTCCGCCTGTCCCTCCCTATGTCCATCTGTTCCTTCTGGACCACTACCCCATCCATCTACCCACCCACAACCCCTTTGGACACACTGTGGGGACATCCTGTGGTCTCTGTTCCCTGTGGTCTCACCATCCAAGGTGAACGTGGACCTCATGGTCCCATGATCCCCATGTCCATCTGTCCATCAACATGTCCATCTGTCCATCTATGTAGACACCACCCCATAATTTCACCCACCACAACCAGTTTGATCCCACTGGGTGAGATCTCGTGGTCTCTGCTCCCTGTGGTCCCACCATCCTTCATGTGTTGTGAACCCCATGGTCCCATGATCCCTGTATCCATCTGTCCATCACCATGTCCATCTGTCCATCTACCCAGACACCTCCCCATCCTTCCACCCACCCACAACCAGTTTGATCCCGCTGGGAGAGATCTCGTGGTCTCTGCTCCCTGTGGTCCCACCACGCAAAGTGAATGTGGACCTTGTGGTGCCATGATCCCCATGTCCATCTGTCCATCTATGTAGACACCACCCCATAATTTCGCCCACCACGACCGGTTTGATCCCACTGGGTGGAGATCTCATGGTCCCTGTTCCCTGTGGTCCCACCATCCTTCATGTGTTGTGAACCCCATGGTCCCATGATCCTCGTGCCCATCTGTCCATCAATATGTCCATCTGTCCATCTACCCAGACTCCACCCCATCCTTCCACCCACCGCAACCAGTTTGATCCCACTGGGTGAGATCTCATGGTCCCTGTTCCCTGTGGTCCCACCATGCAAAGTGAACGTGGACCTTGTGGTCCCATGATCCCCATGTCCATCTGGCCATCAACATGTCCATCTGTCCATCTATGTAGACACTATCCCATAATTTTGCCCACCACAACCAGTTTGATCCCACTGGGTGAGATCTCATGGTCCCCGTTCCCTGTGGTCCCACCATCCCTCAGGTGTTGTGGACCTCATGGTCCTACCATTCACGTGTCCATCTGTCCCTCCCTATGTCCATCTGTTCCTTCTGGACCACTACCCCATCCTTCTACCCACCCACAACCCCTTTGGACACACTGTGGGGACATCCCGTGGTCTCTGTTCCCTGTGGTCTCACCATCCAAGGTGAACATGGACCTCATGGTCCCATGATCCCCATGTCCATCTGTCCATCAACATGTCCATCTGTCCATCTATGTAGACACTACCCCATAATTTCGCCCACCACAACCAGTTTGATCCCACTGAGAGAGATCTCATGGTCCCTGTTCCCTGTGGTGCCACCATCCGAGGTGGACACAGGCCTCGTGGTCCCACCACCACCTCCTCCCTCCCCTCAGGTCTTCTTCAAGGCAGGGCTCCTGGGCCAGCTGGAGGAGATGCGTGACGAGCGCCTGTCCCGCATCATCACCCGCATCCAGGCGCGGGCGCGGGGGCAGCTCATGCGCATCGAGTTCAAGAAGATCGTGGAGCGCCGGTGAGACGGGGCTGGGCCTTCTGCTCACCTGGTCACCTGGCTGGGCTTCTGGTGGCACCTGTGTCCTCCTTCTCCTGCTCCTGGTAGGGACGCCCTGCTGGTGATCCAGTGGAACCTCCGGGCCTTCATGGGGGTGAAGAACTGGCCGTGGATGAAGCTCTACTTCAAGATCAAGCCCTTGCTGAAGAGCGCGGAGACGGAGAAGGAGATGCAGGTGGGTGGGGTGGGCAGGGCAGGGTGGGACCACCACCACCATCACCGGGATGGTCTGGGGGAGTGTTGGATGAGGGTCTTTGACCTTCTCGGGGTCTCCTGGAGCAGAACATGAAGGAGGAGTACGGGCGGCTGAAGGACGCCCTGGAGAAGTCGGAATCGCGGCGGAAGGAGCTGGAGGAGAAGATGGTCTCCATGCTGCAGGAGAAGAACGACCTCCAGCTCCAAGTGCAGGCTGTGAGTCCGATCAGCCAAAACCACATCACAGGTGTGACCACCACCCCCACCACACCCTGGGGCAATCCTGCTTCACTTGTCACCTCTCCCCCAACAGGAGCAGGACAACCTGAACGACGCCGAGGAGCGCTGTGACCAGCTGATCAAGAACAAGATCCAGCTGGAGGCCAAGGTGAAGGAGCTGACAGAACGGCTGGAGGATGAGGAGGAGATGAACGCCGAGCTGACAGCCAAGAAGAGGAAGCTGGAGGATGAATGCTCGGAGCTGAAGAAGGACATTGATGACCTGGAGCTGACCCTGGCCAAGGTGGAGAAGGAGAAACACGCGACTGAGAACAAGGTGAGGTTGGGGAGAGGCCTTGGCCTCAAGGTGAGGGGACTTGAGTCTGCTCGGCCTTGTTGGGTTGGGTGGAGGAGACTCAAGGCTGGTTGGGTTGGTGAGACATAAAACTGGTTGGGTTGGGTTGGGTTGGGTTGAGTTGGGTTGGGTTGGGTTGGTGAGATGTAAAACTGGTTGGGTTGGGTTGGGTTGGGTTGGTGAGATGTAAAACTGGTGTGGTTGGGTTGAGTTGGGTTGAGTTGGGTTAGGTTGGTGAGACATAAAACTGGTTGAGTTGGGTTGGGTTGGGTTGGGTTAGGTTGGTGAGATGTAAAGCTGGTTGGGTTGGGTTGAGATGATCGAGGATGGTTCAGATGGGTTGAGAAGACATGAGATATTGAGGACACCCAAGGCTGGGTGGGATCTGTTAGCTTGGGTGGAGGAGACCCAAGGCAGGTTGGGAAGATCCAGTGTTATTTGGGGTGGGCTCATTGAGACGACCCAAAGTCCTTTGGGTTCTCCTGCATTGAAACAACCTCTTTGGACGAGGTGAACATCAACCTCCCCCAACTCTGCCCCATCCCAGCACTGAGCTGGAGGCCGGACACTTCTCCTACAGGTCAAGAACCTGACGGAGGAGATGGCGGGGCTGGACGAGACCATCGCCAAGCTGGCCAAGGAGAAGAAGGCTCTGCAGGAGTCCCACCAGCAGACACTGGATGACCTGCAGGCTGAAGAAGACAAGGTCAACACCTTGACTAAGGGCAAAGTCAAGCTGGAACAGCAAGTGGATGATGTGAGTGTGGCTGGTCCCATCCCAGGCCCTGCTGAGGAACTTCTGGGGCAAAGACGAACAGAACTTGAGGTTTCTCCCCATTTCTGTGTTCCTGCACAGCTCGAAGGCTCCCTGGAGCAGGAGAAGAAGATCCGTATGGACCTGGAACGGGCCAAGAGGAAACTGGAAGGTGACCTGAAGCTGACCCAGGAGAACATCATGGATCTGGAGAATGACAAGCAGCAGCTGGAGGAGAAGCTCAAGAAGTGAGGCTGGATCCCCCTGCCACGTGAGGTCCAGTTGAGGGTCTCAGGTGAGACCTCACTTGCCCCCACTTCTTCCACAGGAAGGAGTTTGAGATCCACCAGCAGAACAGCAGGATCGAGGACGAGCAGGCGCTGGCTCTGCAGCTCCAGAAGAAGCTGAAGGAGCTACAGGTGGGGGGGGAAGTTGGGTCTGTGTCTCATTGGGTTGGACTGGAGCATCTCCAGGTGGTTTGGTTGGGTTGAAGAGCAACCTGGCAGTTGAGTTGGAGAGTCTCAAGGTGGTTTGGGCTGAGTGGAAAAGACTCCACTTATCTGGGTCAGTTTTGGTGGGGTTGAAGAGTCTCCAGCTGGTTGGGCTGGGTTGAGTCTCCAACTGGCTGGGTTGACCTGAATGGTCTCCAACTGCTTGGGTTGGGTCAAGTTGAGTGGATTCAAGTGTCCCAAAGCTGCTTGAGTTGGGTCGAGCGGAGGGGTTGGGGGTTCACCCAAGTTGCTTTGAAGAACCTTCAGCTGGTTGGGCTGAAGAGTCTCCAACTGGTTGAGTTGGGTTGAGTGTCCACCTTGTGGGGTTGAGTTGCTCTGAAGAACCTTCAGCTGGTTGAGCTGAAGAGTCTCCAGCTGGTTGAGTTGGGTTGAGTTGCTCTGAAGAACCTTCAGCTGGTTGGTCTGGAGTGTCTCCAACTGGTTGAGTTGGGTTGAGTTGCTTTGAAGAACCTTCAGCTGATTGGGCTGAAGAGTCTCCAACTGGCTGAGTTGGGTTGAGTTGCTCTGAAGAACCTTCAGCTGGTTGGGCTGGAAAGTCTCCAACTGGTTGAGTTGGGTTGAGCATCCACCTTGTTGGGTTGAGCACCCTCTTGGCATGCAGGCACGGATCGAGGAGCTGGAGGAGGAGCTGGAGGCGGAGCGGACGGGCCGGGCCAAGGTGGAGAAGCAGCGCTCGGAGCTGTCGCGGGAGCTGGAGGAGCTCAGCGAGCGGCTGGAGGAGGCCGGCGGTGCCACCTCGGCGCAGCTGGAGCTCAACAAGAAGAGGGAGGCGGAGTTCCAGAAGCTGCGGCGCGACCTGGAGGAGGCCACGCTGCAGCACGAGGCCACGGCGGCCGCACTGAGGAAGAAACACGCCGACAGCGTGGCCGAGCTGGGCGAGCAGCTGGACAACCTCCAGCGCGTCAAGCAGAAGCTGGAGAAGGAGAAGAGCGAGCTCAAGCTGGAGCTGGACGACCTCAGCGCCAACGTGGAGCAGCTGATCAAGTCTAAGGTAGGAGGAGGTTGAGATGGACAGCAGGGAATCGTGGGATCGTTTGTGTGGGACAGGACCCTTGGGATCATCCGGTTCTATCAACACCTGGGAAGGGACACCTTCCACTAGACCAGGCTGGCTTGGGTTAAGTTGGGCTGAAGAATCTTCAACTGGTTGAGTTGGGTTGAGGGTTGACCTCGTTAGGTTGACTTGTGTTGCAGAACCCTCAACTGGTTGAGTTGGGTTGAGCGTCCACCTTGTTGGGTTGAGTTGCTTTGAAGAACCTTCAGGCGGTTGAGCTGGAGAGTCTCCAACTGGTTGAGTTGGGTTGAGCGTCCACCTCGTTGGGTTGAGTTGCGTTGAAGAACCTTCAGCTGGTTGGGCTGGAGAGTCTTCCCATGGCTGAGTTGACCTTAGTTGGGTTGAAATGAAGACTCTCCATGTGGTTGGGATGGGTTGAGTGCAGGGTTGGGTGGATCCCACCCAGGGTTCCACCAGACCAGGTGGCTCCAAGCCCTGTCCATCGTGGCCTTGGACACCTCCAGCCATGGGGCGTGTCCACCCCACCATAGCCCCCAGCACCACCCCTCCTCTGGCCCCTCCCTGCAGGTGGCCATGGAGAAGATGTCGCGCTCCATGGAGGACCAGGCCGCCGAGCACTTGGCAAAGCTGGAGGAGACCCAACGCGTCCTCAACGACGCCAACACCCAACGGGCCAAGCTGCAGACGGAGAACGGTGGGAGCCGACCCTGGGTGCCCCACCCCCACCCCACACCTGCACTGCCATCCCCCACCCCACCTCACCCCCACCCCACACCTGAAGCTCCTCCCACCCGTGCAGGTGAGCTGTCGCGGCAGCTGGAGGAGAAGGAGGCGTTGGTGTCCCAGCTGACCCGCGGCAAGGTGTCCTACACCCAGCAGCTGGAGGACCTGAGGAGGCAGCTGGAGGAGGAGATGAAGGTGGGGTCTGATGGGGGGTGAGAAGACCTGGGGGGGGCTACAGGTGGGTCACAGGTGTCCTTCACCCTCATGGTCACTGGTTCAGAATGGTTGGGTCAGGTGGGTCCATCTACAGTGGTTCCATCCAAGGTGGGTTCCATCTACAGGGGGTTCTGCTGTAGGAGGTACAGGGAGGGTTGGCTTGGTCTGCAGATGGTCCGGTTGGGTTGAGGTGATGAAGTCCACCTCCTGCTGAGCTGGGGACCCCAGGAAGCTCAAGCTGACTTGGATCCAACGGTGCCAGCTTCTCCTGAAGGTGTAGGGAAGGTTGGGTTGATCTGGAAGAGCTTGTGTTGGTGTAAAGTGGTCTAAAGAGGGGTTGGGTCAGTCTGTGGAAGGTCCAAATAAGGTTGGGCTGGTCTGGAGAAGGTTGGCTTGGTCTACAGAAGGTCTGGTTGGGAGACCCTTGGGAGAATGCTCTGGAGAAGGTTTTGGAGGAGCCATCGCCCCATGGGTGGAGCCTCTGTGGCATCAGGGGTGGAGATCACCCTTGGGAGAATGTTCTGGAGAAGGTTGTGGTGATGAAGACCAGCTCCTGCTGAGCTGGAGACCCTAAGAAGTTCAAGTTGACTTGGACACAACGGTCCCACCTTCACCTGAAGGTGTAGGGAGGGTTGGGTTGATCTGGAAAAGCTTGGGTTGGTCTATGGAAGGTCCAAACAGGGTTGGGTTGGTCTGCAGAAGGTCTGGTTGGGTTGTGGTGATTCAGAACAGCTCCTGCTGGAGACACCAAAAAGCTCAAACTGACTTGGATCCAACGGTGCCACCTTCTCCTGAAGGTGCAAGGAAGGTTGGGTTGATCTGGAAGAGGACGGGTTGGCCTACAGAAGGTCTGGAGAAGGTTGGCTTGGTCTGCAGAAGGTCTGGTTGGGTCATGGTGATTCAGACCAGCTCCTGCTGAGCCAGAGACACCCAAGAGGACTCCAGGTGCCCCGGAGTCACCTCCGGGTGCCACCTTCTCCTCACCAGGCCAAGAACGCGCTGGCGCACGCGCTGCAGTCGGCCCGGCACGACGGGGACCTGCTGCGGGAGCAGTACGAGGAGGAGACCGAGGCCAAGGCCGAGCTCCAGCGCGCGCTCTCCAAGGCCAACTCCGAGGTGGCCCAGTGGAGGACCAAGTATGAGACAGACGCCATCCAACGCACCGAGGAGCTGGAGGAGGCCAAGTGAGTCATCATCATGGCTGGAGCTCCTGTGGCGTCAGGGGAGGAGATCACCCCTGGGAGAATGTTCTGGAGAAGGTTTTAGAGAAGTCTGAGTGAGTCATGGCCCAATGGGTGGAGCTTCTGTGGGGTCAGGGTGGAGATCACCCTTGGGAGAAGCTTTGGAGGTTTTAGAGGTTAAGTCGCCTCCTCATGGGTGGAGCTCTTGTCAGAGGGGTGGAGCCCACCCCCTGGAGAAGGTTCTGGAGAAGGAAGAGGAGGCCAAGTGAGTCTTGCCTCATAGATGGAGATTCTGTGGGGTTGGGGAGCTGGAAACCACCGGAAAAAGTTCTGGAGAAGGTTTTAGAGGTTGAGCCACCTTCCCATGGATGTAGTTCCTGTGGGGTCAGGGGTGGAGATCACCCTTGGGAGAACGTTCTGGAGAAGGTTTCGGAGGAGTCATCGCCCCATGGGTGGAGCTTCTGTGGCATCAGGGGTGGAGACCACCCCCTGGAGAAGTTTTGGAGGTTTTAGAGGTTAAGTCATCTCCTCATGGGTGGAGCTCCTGTGGGGTCAGAGGGGTGGAGACCACCTGCTGGAGAAGGTTCTGGAGGAGAACAAGTGAGTCTTGCCCCATAGATGCAGATCCTGTGGGGTTGGGGAGGTGGAAACCACCGGAAAAAGTTCTGGAGAAGGTTTTAGAGGTTGAGTCACCTTCCCATGGATGTAGTTCCTGTGGGGTCAGGGGTGGAGATCACCCTTGGGAGAACGTTCTGGAGAAGGTTTCGGAGGAGTCATTGCCCCATGGGTGGAGCTCCTGTGGGGTCAGGGGTGGAGAATGTTCTGGAGAAGGTCCTGGTGGAGGTAGAGTGCCCTGGAGATGGTGGAGGAGATGCCGAGAAGAACCTTGGCCAGTGGCTGGGTGGGAGGAAGGTTCGAGCGGCCCCACCTGGCCCACGGGTGACCCCAGGTGGTCCCTGGGGCAGGAAGAAGTTGGCGCAGCGGCTGCAGGAGGCCGAGGAGGCCGTGGAGGCCGTCAACGCCAAATGCTCCTCTCTGGAGAAGACCAAGCACCGTCTGCAGAACGAGATCGAGGACCTGATGGCCGACGTGGAGCGGTCGAACGCGGCCGCCGCTGCCCTGGACAAGAAGCAGAGGAACTTTGACAAGGTGGGCGGGTGTGGCAGGTTGGGGACGGCCGGGCGGGGCCAGGTGGCTGTGGGGTGACACCTGGCTGCTGTCCCCAGGTGCTGGCCGAGTGGAAGCAGAAGTTCGAGGAGTCTCAAACGGAGCTGGAGGCATCCCAGAAGGAGGCCAGGGCCCTCAGCACTGACCTCTTCAAGCTGAGGAACATCTACGAGGAGTCCCTGGAGCACCTGGAGACCTTCAAGAGGGAGAACAAGAATCTCCAAGGTGACACCGCGGGTCCCTCTGCCCACCTGGGCGTTCCCCGCCTGTTCCCCACGGGGTCTGACGGGGTCTCACCTGGGCAGAGGAGATCTCGGACCTCACGGAGCAGCTCGGTGCCGGCAACAAATCCATCCACGAGCTGGAGAAGGTCCGGAAGCAGCTGGACGCCGAGAAGCTGGAGCTCCAAGCCGCTCTGGAAGAGGCTGAGGTGGATCAAGCCCTGTCCCACCCCATGCCTGCCTTCTCCTGGTGGGACGTCCACGCTCTGTGGTCCTCAAGGTCCTCTCTGTCCTCCCCAGGCCTCCCTGGAGCACGAGGAGGGGAAGATCCTGAGGGCGCAGCTGGAGTTCAACCAGGTGAAGGCGGAGTACGAGCGGAAGCTGGGCGAGAAGGAGGAGGAGATGGAGCAGGTGAAGCGCAACCACCTGCGCGTGGTGGAGTCGCTCCAGACCTCGCTGGACGCCGAGACCCGGAGCCGCAACGAGGCCCTGAGGCTGAAGAAGAAGATGGAGGGCGACCTCAATGAGATGGAGATCCAGCTCAGCCACGCCAACCGTGGTGCCAACGAGGCCCAGAAGCAGGTCAAGGCTCTGCAGGGCTACCTGAAGGTACCTGCCCATGTGGTGTGGAGGGGTTGGAGGTGCCTGAAGGTTCCACGGGGAAATGGAGGTGTAGGAGATACCTGAAGGTCCCATGGGTACATGGAGGTGCCAGAGGTACCTGAAGGTACCTGTCCATGTGGTGTGGAGTTGTTGGAGGTGCCTGAAGGTCCCATGGGGACATGGAGGTGCCAGAGGTACCTGAAGGTCCCATGGGTACATGGAGGTGTAGGAGATACCTGAAGGTACCTGTCCATGTGGCGTGGAGAGGTAGGAGATGCCTGAAGGTCCCACAGGGACACGGAGGTGCAGGAGGTACCTGAAGGTCCTACGGACACATGAAGGTGTAGGAGGTACCTGAAGGTCCCTGTCCATGGGGATATTGAGGTCCTGAAGGTCCCTGTCCGTGGGGACATGGAGGTGTAGGAGGTACCTCCAAGTACACCAGGGCCATTGGGATGCAGGAGATACCTGTCCTGTGGGACATGGAGGTGCAGGATGCTCCTCAAGGTACCTGTCTGTGGGGACATTGAGGTCCTGAAGGTAGCTGTCCATGGCGACCTTGGGGTGTAGGAGGTCCCACCACCCAACAGGGATGGTCTGATGAACCCACCACCCCTTCCCACCACCCCATGTCCAGGTGGACCCACCACCCCTTCCCACCACACCATGGCCAGGTGGACCCACCACCCCTTTTTATGCCATGTCCAGGTGGACCCACCATCCCATGTCCGGGTGGACCCACCACCCCTTCCCACCACCCCATGTCCAGGTGGACCCACCACCCCTTTTCACCCCATGTCCGGGTGGACCCACCACCCCTTTTCATGCCATGGCCAGGTGGACCCACCACCCCATGTCTGGATGGACCCACCACACCATGGCCAGATGGACCCACCACCCCTTCACACCCCATGTCTGGGTGGACCCACCACCCCTTCCCACCATGCCATGGCTGGGTGAACCCACCACCCCATGTCTGGGTGGACCCACCACCCCATGTCTGGGTGGACCCACCACCCCTTCCCACCACCCCCAGGACACACAGCTGCAGCTGGATGATGCAGCAAGGGTCGGGGAGGACCTGAAGGAGAACGTGGCCATGGTGGAGCGCAGGAACACCCTGCTGCAGTCCGAGCTGGAGGAGCTCCGGGGCCTGGTGGAACAGACTGAGAGGGCCCGGAAATTGGCCGAGCAGGAGCTGATCGAGGCCAGCGAGAGGGTCCAGCTCCTCCACTCGCAGGTGAGACCTCACCTGCCTGCCAGGAGAGGGGCCACCTCCATCCAGGGGTGCTCCAGACCAGGAGAAACACCTCTGGTGGCTTGGTCGAAGAGCTCAAGGTGGCTCAGGGTGGTGCAGACCCAACATCTCCCCCTCCTCCTCAAGGGTTGGTCTGGAGGAGGTTGGGTTGGTCTAAAGAAGGTCCAAGGAGGGTTGAGTTGGTCCATGGAAGGTCTGGTTGGATTGGGGTGATGAAGACCAACCCTTGCTGAGCTGGAGGCTCCCAAGATGGCTCCAGTTGACCCAGACCCTACAGTGCTACCTTCTCCTGAAGGTCTCATGAGGGTTGGGTTGGTCTGGAGGAGGTTGGCTTGGTCTAAAGAAGGTCCAAGGAGGGTTGGGTTTGGTTGGAGGAAGTTGAGTTAGTCTATGGAAGGTCTGGTGGGATTCGCATGATGAAGACCAGCTCTCACTGAGCTGGAGACCTACAAGATGTCTCCAGTTGACCCAGACCCCACAGTGCCACCTTCTCCTGAAGGTCTCAGGAGGGTTGGGTTGATCTGGAGGAAGTTGGCTTGATCTATGGAAGGTCCAAGGAACATTTGGTTGGTCTGCAGAAGGGTGGTGTCCATTTCTCTGTTGTGTCACCAAGATCTCCAGATCTTTCACCCCGCAGAGACACAGGGGAGTCTCCAAGACCTGTGGGGACTGAGGGGGTGGGACAGCAGCCCCTGGCCACCTCCTGAGGTCCCTCTTGTCCCCTCCAGAACACCAGCCTCATCAACCAAAAGAAGAAGATGGAGGGTGACATCTCCCAGCTGCAGACAGAGGTGGAAGAGGCTGTCCAGGAGTGCCGGAATGCCGAGGAGAAGGCCAAGAAGGCCATCACTGACGTGAGTGTCCCGGCGGGGTCATCACTGGGGCCACCACCGGGGCCATCAGTGAGGCCATCAGTGAGGCCACCACCGGGGCCACCACCGGGACCATCACCGGGGTTATCACTGAGGCCACCACCAGGGCCATCAGTGAGGCCACCACTGGGGTCATTACTGGGGTTATCACTGGGGTTATCACTGGGGCCACCACCGGGACCATCACCATGGTCATCACCAGGGCCACCACAGAGGTCAACAACAGGGCCATCACCAGGGCCACCACCGGGGCCATCACTGGGGCCACGACCGGGCCACCACTGGGGCCCACCACCGGGGCCATCAGCGGGGTCACCACCAGGGCCACCATTGGGCTCATCACCGGGGTTATAACTGGGGCCACCACCAGGGCCATCAACAGGGCCACCACCGGGGCCATCACCGAGTCCATCACTGGGGCCACTACCGGAGCCATCACTGAGGTCACCACTGAGGCCACCACTGGGACCACCAGTGGGGCCACCAGCGGGGCCACCACCATGGAGAACATGCCATGGACCCCCTGCTTGTCCCCCTGCGGGCAGGCGGCCATGATGGCAGAGGAGCTGAAGAAGGAGCAGGACACGAGCGCGCACCTGGAGCGCATGAAGAAGAACATGGAGCAGACCATCAAGGACCTGCAGCTGCGGCTGGACGAGGCCGAGCAGCTGGCCCTCAAGGGCGGCAAGAAGCAGCTGCAGAAGCTGGAGGGGCGCGTGCGGGAGCTGGAGAACGAGCTGGAGGCCGAGCAGAAGCGCAACGCCGAGAGCGTCAAGGGTCTGCGCAAGTCTGAGCGGCGCATCAAGGAGCTCAGCTACCAGGTGAGACCATGGAGGTGAGACCATGGAGGTGAGACAATGGGGATGGGTCAAGGAGCTCAGCTACCAGGTGAGACCATGGAGGTGAGACCACGGGGGTAGGTCAAGGAGATCAGCTACCAGGTGAGACCATGGAGGTGAGACCATGAAGGTGACACCATGGAGGTGACACCATGGGGGTGGGTCAAGGAGCTCAGCTACCAGGTGAGACCACGGAGGTGAGACCATGGGGGTAGGTCAAGGAGATCAGCTACCAGGTGAGACCATGGAGGTGACACCATGGAGGTGACACCATGGGGGTAGGTCAAGGAGATCAGCTACCAGGTGAGACCATGGAGGTGAGACAACAGAGGTGAGACCATGGCGGGGGGTCAAAGAGCTCAGCTACCAGGTGAGACCATGGAGGTAACACCATGGGGGTGAGACCATGGGGGTGGGTTAAGGAGATCAGCTACCAGGTGAGACCATGGAGGTGAGACCATGAAGGTGAGACCATGGAGGTGAGACCATGGGGATAAGATCATGGTGGTGGATCAAGGAGCTCAGTTACCAGGTGAGACCACAGAGGTGAGACTCAGGTAACAGGTGAGACCATGGTGGGGGGTCAAGGAGCTGAGGTACCAGGTGAGATCATGAAGGTGACACCATGGGTGTGACACCATGGAGGTGACACCATGGGGCTGGGTCAAGGAGCTCAGCTACCAGGTGAGACCATGGAGGTGAGACCATGAAGGTGAGACCATGGGGGTAAGACCATGGTGGTGGGTCAAGGAGCTGAGGTACCAGGTGAGATCATGAAGGTGACACTCAGCAACCAGGTGAGACCATGGAGGTGAGACTGTTGCTCACGTGGGTGGGTGGGTCAGCTACAAGGTGAGACCACACAGGTGACATTTAGCTACCAGGTGAGACCATGAGGGTGAGACTCAGGTACCAGGTGAGACCACGGGGGTGACACCATGGGGGTAAGACAGACCATGGGGATGGGTCAAGAAGCTCAGCCACCAGGTGAGGCTCAGGTGAGAACACCTGAGCAGATCATGGAGATCAGGTGCAGATGAGACCATTGAGGTGGGTCATGGAGCTCAGCCACCAGGTGACAGCACCTGGGTGGGTCAAACTCAGCTACCAGATGAGGCCACCACAGCACGGCCTCTCTTCAGTGACACCTGTGGGGGATCAAAAATGGGCAGAGATGGTGGCCCCAGGGATGTGGTCAACCCAGAGTGTTGATGGGGTGACCACAGGGACACAGGTGACCCAAGACATGGTGGCCACAGGAACAAAGATGACCCAGAACATTCATTGGGTGACCAAAGGGACGTGGGTGACACAGGACCTGGTGGCCAGGGGGACACAGGAAGTCTCTGAGAAGGGAAACTGAGGCACAGGATGTGTGACTGTGCCCTGGTCAAGTGTCCAACCCTGTCCCTGTTCCCCCAGACGGAGGAGGACAAGAAGAACCTGCTGCGGCTGCAGGACCTGGTGGACAAACTGCAGATGAAAGTCAAGGCCTACAAGAGACAGGCGGAGGAGGCGGTGAGTGAATGGGACAGAGGGGACGGACGGACGGACAGATGGATGGATGATGGATGGATGATGGATGGATGGATGGATGGATGGATGGATGGATGGATGGATGGATGGATGATGGATGGATGATGGATGGATGGATGGATGGATGGATGATGGATGGATGGATGGATGATGGATGGATGGATGGATGATGGATGGATGGATGGATGGATGGATGGATGGATGGATGGATGATGGATGGATGGATGGATGGATGGATGGATGGATGGATGGATGATGGATGGATGGATGGATGGATGATGGATGGATGATGGATGGATGGATGGATGATGGATGGATGGATGGATGGATGGATGATGGATGGATGGATGATGGATGGATGGATGGATGATGGATGGATGGATGGATGGATGATGGATGATGGATGGATGATGGATGGATGGATGGATGGATGGATGGATGGATGGATGGATGGATGATGGATGGATGATGGATGGATGGATGATGGATGGATGATGGATGGACGGATGGATGGATGGATGGATGGATGGATGATGGATGATGGATGATGGATGGATGGATGATGGATGATGGATGATGGATGGATGATGGATGGATGGATGGATGGATGGATGGATGGATGATGGATGGATGATGATGATTGGATGGATGGATGGATGGATGGATGATGGATGGATGATGGATGGATGATGGATGGATGGATGATGGATGGATGGATGGATGGATGGATGGGATGGATGGATGGATGGATGGATGGATGGATGGATGATGGATGGATGATGGATGATGGATGATGGATGGATGGATGGATGGATGGATGGATGGATGGATGGATGGATGGATGATGGATGATGGATGGATAGGATGATGGATGGATGATGGATGGATGATGGATGGATGATGGATGGATGGATGATGATGGATGGATGGATGATGGATGGATGATGATGGATGATGGATGGATGGATGGATGGATGGATGGATGGATGATGGATGGATGGATGGATGGATGGATGATGGATGATGGATGGATGGATGATGGATGATGGATGGATGATGATGGATGGATGGATGGATGGATGGATGGATGGATGATGGATGGATGATGGATGGATGATGGATGATGGATGGATGATGGATGGATGGATGGATGGATGGATGGATGGATGGATGGATGGATGGATGATGATGGATGATGATGATGGATGGATGATGGATGATGGATGGATGGATGGATGGATGGATGATGGATGGATGATGAGGATGGATGGATGATGCATGGATGATGGATGATGGATGATGGATGGATGGATGGATGGATGGATGGATGGATGGATGATGGATGGATGATGGATGGATGGATGATGATGGATGGATGGATGGATGGATGATTGGATGGATGATGGATGATTGATGGATGATGGATGGATGGATGGAAGGATGGATGATGGATGAAGGATGGATGATGGATGGATGATGGATGATGGATGGATGGATGTTGATGGATGGATGATGGATGATGGATGGATGGATGGATGGATGGATGGATGGAATGGATGGATGGATGATGGATGATGGATGATGATGATGGATGGATGGATGATGGATGGATGATGATGGATGGATGATGATGATGGATGGGATGGATGGATGATGGATGGTTGATGCGAGGAAGCTGATCGGATGGGATGAGATGGATGGTTGATATGGATGGATGGGATGGATGGATGGATGGATGGATGGATGGATGGATGATGATATGGATGGATGGGATGCTTGAGATGGATGGATGATGGATGGATGGATGGATGATGATGGATGATGGATGATGCTGGCATGGATGCATGGATGATGGAAGGATGATGGAGATGGATTGGAATGATGCTGAGATGGATGGATGATGGATGGATGAGATGGATGGATGATGAGATGATGATGGATGGATGCATGGGAGATGGATGATGGATGATGGATGGATGGATGGATGGATGGTTGGATGGATGGATGGATGATGGATGGATGATGGATGATGGCATGGATGATGGATGACTGGAATGGATGAGGATGAGATGGATGATGTGATGGATGGATGATGATGGATGATGGATGGATGATGGATGATGGATGCTGATGAGAAGATGGATGGATGATGGCTGGATGGATGGATGGATGGATGATGTTGATGGATGATGGATGGATGGATGATGATGGATGGATGATGGATGGATGGATGATGGATGGATGGATGATGGATGGATGATGGATGATGGATGGATGATGGATGGATGGATGGATGATGGATGGATGGAGGATGATGGATGGATGATGATGGATGATGGATGGATGGATGATGGATGGATGGATGCTGATGGATGGATGATGGATGGATGATGGATGATGAAGGAATGGCATGGATGGATGGATGGATGGATGGATGGATGGATGGATGGATGGATGGATTGATGGATGGATGGATGGATGATGGATGGATGATGGATGGATGATGGATGATGGAATGGATGATGGATGATGGATGGATGATGGATGGATGGATGGATGGTTGGATGGATGGATGGATGGATGGAGTGATGGATGGATGATGGATGGATGATGGATGGATGGATGGATGGATGTATGGATGGATGATGGATGGTTGATGGATTGGATGATGGATGGATGGATGGATGGATGATGGATGGATGATGGATGGATGGATGGATGGATGATGGATGGATGGATGATGGATGGATGATGGATGGATGGATGATGATGGATGGATGGATGATGGATGATGGATGATGGATGATGGATGATGGATGTGGATGGATGATGGATGGATGATGGATGGATGGATGGATGGATGGATGATGATGGATGGATGATGGATGGATGGATGATGATGGATGGATGGATGGATGGAAGGATGGATGGATGGATGGATGATGGATGGATGGATGATGATGGATGGATGGATGGCTGATGGATCATGGATGGATGGATGATGATGGATCCATGGATGGATGATGGATGGATGGATGGATGGATGGATGATGGATCCATGGATGGATGGATGGATGGATGGATGGATGGATGGATGATGGATGGATGGATGGATGGATGGATGGATGGATGGATGGATGATGGATGGATGATGGATGGATGGATGGATGGATGGATGGATGGATGGATGGATGGATGATGGATGATGGATGATGGATGGATGGATGGATCCACGGATGGATCCATGGATGGACAGATGGATGAAGCCACCTCAGCTGTGGGGTGCCTGGAGAACATCCACACCTCCCTGTGGCCCCCGCACTGACCTCCCGCACCCCCTCCAGGAGGAACAGGCCAACACCAACCTGGCCAAGTTCCGGAAGGCGCAGCACGAGCTGGACGAGGCCGAGGAACGCGCCGACATCGCCGAGTCCCAGGTCAACAAACTGCGGGCCAAGAGCCGCGACATCGGAACCAAGGTGGGACCTCCTGTCACCTCCTGTCACCCCCTGTCACCTCCTGTCACCTCCCACAACCCCTCCTGGACCTTCTCTCTCCTCTCCCATTTCAGAAGCTGCATGATGAGGAGTGACCCGTCCCTAGAAGGACCCACCAGCCCCACCCCAGCATGATGAGTGCCCCCCACCATGGGATGCGTGACCCATCACCACCATGAGGGACCTCCACCCAAAGTGACTTTGCACAAGTCACCCCAAGTGAACCCATCACCACCATGAGGGACTCCACTGCCACCGCAAGTGACCCACCATGGTGAAGGACCCACCGTGACCATGACTGACCAACCAACACTGTGTTGGACTCACCACCACCATCATGGACCCACCTCTAAAGACACATGATGATGATGCTGATGGTGATGATGATGGACCCATGATGATGCTCATGGACCCGTCACCACCACAATGGACCCATGATGATGATGATGATGATGATGGACCCACCACCATGATGGAATCACCACCTCTGACCTGTCATGATGGTGATGGACCACCACGATGGACCCATGATGATAATGATGATGATGACGGTGAACCCACCACCGTGATGGAGTCGCCACCTCTGACCTACCATGATGATGATGGACCCACCATGATGGACTCATGATGATGCTCATGGACCCATCACCACCATGATGGACCCACCATGATGATGATGATGATAGACCCACCACCATGATGGAGTCACAACCTCTGACCCACCAAGATGATGATGGCCCACCATGATGGACTCATGATGATGCTCATGGACCCATCACCACCACAATGGACCCACCATGATGATGATGATGATGATGATGATGATGATGATGATGATGATGATGATGATGATGATGATAGACCCACCACCATGATGGAGTCGCCACCTCTGACCCACCATGATGATGATGGACCCACCATGATGGACTCATGATGATGCTCATGGACCCATCACCACCATGATGGACCCACCATGATGATGATGATGATAGACCCACCACCATGATGGAGTCACAACCTCTGACCCACCAAGATGATGATGGCCCACCATGATGGACTCATGATGATGCTCATGGACCCATCACCACCACAATGGACCCACCATGATGATGATGATGATGATGATGATGATGATGATGATGATGATGATGATAGACCCACCACCATGATGGAGTCGCCACCTCTGACCCACCATGATGATGATGGACCCACCATGATGGACTCATGATGATGCTCATGGACCCATCACCACCATGATGGACCCACCATGATGATGATGATGATAGACCCACCACCATGATGGAGTCACAACCTCTGACCCACCATGATGATGATGGCCCACCATGATGATGCTCATGGACCCATCATAATGAGATACCCTGGGGATACACACCACAATGGACCCATGATGATGATGATGATGATGGAGTCACCACCATGATGGAGTCACCACCTCTGGCTCACAATGATGATGATGGACCACCATGGTGGACCCATGATGATGATGATGATGGATCCATGATGATGGTCATGGGCCCATCACCACCATGATGGACCCGTGATGATGATGACGATGACGATGACGATGATGATGATGATGATGATGATAATGATGGACAACCACCATGATGGAGTCATCACCTCTGGCTCACAATGATGATGATGGACCACCATGGTGGACCCATGATGATGATGATTATGATGATGATGCACCCACCACCATGATGGAGTCACCACCTCTGACCCATGATGATGATGATGATGATGGACCCATGATGATGGTCATGGGCCCATCACCACCATGATAGACCCATGATGATGATGATGATGGACCACCACCATGATGATGATGATGATGATGATGATGATGATGGACCACCACCATGATGGAATCACCACCTCTTACCCATGATGATGATGGACCAATGATGATGATGATGATGGACCCGTGATGATGGTCATGGGTCCATCACCACCATGATGGACCCATGATGATGATGATGATGATGATGATGATGATGATGATGATGGACCACCACCATGATGGAATCACCACCTCTTACCCATGATGATGATGGACCCACCATGATGATGATGATGATGATGATGATGATGATGATGATGATGATGGCACCGCCACCATGATGGAATCACCACCTCTTACCCATGATGATGATGGACCCACCATGACGGACCCATGATGATGATGATGATGATGATGATGATGATGATGATGGCACCACCACCACAAGTGGCCCCCAAACCCACCACTGACACCTCCCACCCCCCGTCCAAGACGAGGGGACCCCAACACCATCACCAATTAATGAATGAGCCGCAGAAGGGACACAATGTCCCCTCGGCCACCCCACCCCAAAAACACGACCCTGAGCAGCACCAGGTGTGGGACAAGGTTTAATTTGGGGGGTGGGGGGCAGGACCAGGCGGAGAGGGGACAGAGGGGGACAATGGGACAGTGGCGGGGGGTGGTGGCCTTCAGCCACCCTCCATGTCGGGATCTGGAGGAGAAAGAGTTGGAGATGGTGGAGAAGGAGAACCCAGGTGCACCCATCCCACCTGAAGGAGTCCCAGATGTCCCCAACCCCACCCAAGGATGTCCCAGGGGTCCCCAAGGCTGTCACAGGTGTCCCAACCCCACCCGAAGGTGTCCCAGGGTGTCCCCAACCCCACCCAAGGTCCCCCAGGTGTCCCCAACCTCACCCAAGGGTGTCCCGGGTGTCCCAGGTGTCCCCAAGCCCACCCAAAGGTCTCCAACCTCACCCCAGGTGTCCCCCAGTGTCCCTCACCCTGTCCCAGGGCCACCCGCGTGCAGAAGGTGACGAAGGTGTCCCCAGCCCCACCCCAGGTGTCCCCAAGCCCACCCCAGGGTGTCCCAGGTGTCCCCACCCCACCCCAGGGTGTCCCCCAGTGTCCCAAACCTCACCCATGGGTGTCCCCAACCCCACCCCAGGGTGTCCCCCAGTGTCCCTCACCCTGTCCTGGTGCCACCCGCGTGCGGAAGGTGACAAAGGTCTCCCCCCAACCCCACCCAAGGTTATCCCAGGTGTCCCCAACTCCACCCCAGGGTCCCCCAGATGTCCCCAACCCCACCCAAGATGCCCCAGGTGTCCCCAAGCCCACGCCAGGGTGTCCCAGGTGTCCCAAACCTCACCCATGGGTGTCCCCAACCCCACCCCAGGTGTCCCCCAGTGTCCCTCACCCTGTCCCAGCACCACCCGCATGCGGAAGGTGACAAAGGTCTCCCCCCAACCCCACCCCAAGGTGTCCCAGATGTCCGCAGCCCCACCCCAGGGTGTCCCAGGTGTCCCCCAGTGTCCCTCACCCTGTCCCAGGGCCACCCGCGTGCGGAAGGTGACAAAGGTGTCCCCAGCCCCACCCCAGGTGTCCCCAGCCTCAACCCAGGGTGTCCCAGGTGTCCCCAACCCCATCCAAGGGTGTCACAGGTGTCCCCAACCCCCCCCCAGAGTGTCCCAGGTGTCCCCAAGCCCACCCAAAGGTGTCTGAGATGTCCCCAACCCCACCCATGGACATCCCAGGTGTCCCCAACCCCACCTCAGAGTGTCCCAGATGTCCCCAAGCCCACCCAAGGGTGTGACAGGTGTCCCCAACCCCATCCAAGAGTGTCCCAGGGTGTCCCCAAGCCCACCCCAGGGTGTCCCCCAGTGTCCCTCACCCTGTCCCGGTGCCACCCGCGTGCGGAAGGTGACGAAGGTGTCGAAGGCGAAGACCAAGGCCAGGAGGAGGCTGAAGGTCTGGGGGGAGGGGAAGGGGGCGTGGCCCGGTCACTCGGGGGCGGGGCTCAGGGAGGGGGCGGGGCTTGGGGACACTCACGAAGGTGGTGGCAGCCAGGGCGTCCCGGGACGAGGCCAAGGCCACCAGGGCGGCCACGAGGAAGATGAGGGTGCCACTGATGGCCCGGAGCAGGTCCTGGGGGGGACAGTGGGGGGACACCATGGGGACAGTGGGGGACACCAGGGGGATGGGGGGGTGACATGGAGGGGACACCTCGGGGACACCATGAGATGGACATGGAGGGGTAGCAGCAGGACACCTTAGGGGCATGGGGGACACCATGGGGATGGAGGCGGTGACAATGGGGCCACCGTGGGGATGACAAGGGGACATGGATGACACCATGAGGACAGGGAGGGGCCACCATGGAGGGGACACCATGGAGGGGACACCATGGAGGGGCCACCATGGACATGGCAAGGGGACATGGAGAGGCCACCATGGAGGCCACCATGGGGATGACAAGGGGACATGGATAACACCGTGAGGACAGGGAGGGGCCACCATGGAGGGGACACCATGGAGGGGACACCATGGAGGGGCCACCATGGACATGGCAAGGGGACATGGAGAGGCCACCATGGAGGCCACCATGGGGATGACAAGGGGACATGGATAACACCGTGAGGACAGGGAGGGGCCACCATGGAGGGGACACCATGGAGGGGACACCATGGAGGGGACACTATGAGGTTGACAAGGGGACATGGAGGGGCCACCATGGAGGGGCCACCATGGAGGGGACACCATGGAGGGGACACTATGAGGTTGACAAGGCGACGTGGAGGGGCCACCATGGAGGGGACACCATGGAGGGGCCACCATGGACATGGCAAGGGGACATGGAGAGGCCACCATGGAGGCCACCATGGGGATGACAAGGGGACATGGATGACACCATGAGGACAGAGAGGGGCCACCATGGAAGGGACACCATGGAAGGGACACTATGAGATTGACAAGGGGACGTGGAGGGGCCACCATGGAGGGGACACCATGGAGGGGACACCATGGGGATGGCACGGGGACATGGAGAGGCCACCATGGAGGCCACCATGGGGATGACAAGGGGACATGGATGACACCATGAGGACAGGGAGGGGCCACCATGGAGGGGCCACCATGGAAGGGACACCATGGAGGGGACACTATGAGATTGACAAGGGGACATGGAGGGGCCACCATGGAGGGGCCACCATGGAGGGGACACCATGGGGATGGCACGGGAACACAGAGGGGACACCATGGAGAACATCATGGGGACATGGATGGGCCAACAAGGAGGGTACACCATGGAGGGGCCACCATGGACATGGCAAGGAGACACAGAGAGGCCACCATGGAGGCCACCATGGGGATGATGACAAGGCGACATCAAGAGGCCACCATGGACATGATAAGGGGATATTTAAGGGCCACCATGGAGGCCACCATGGGGGTGACAAGGGGATACGGAAGGGCCACCATGGAGGCCACCATGAGGACATGGAGGGGCCACCATGGGGACGACAAGGGGACATGAAAGGGTCGCCATGGAGAACATCATAGACATGGCAAGGGGACATGGAGGGGCCACCATGGAGGGGACACCATGGAGGGGACACCATGAATGTGACAAAGGGACATGGAAGGGCCACCATAGGGATGACACGGGAACACAGAGGGGCCACCGTAGAGGCCACCATGGAGCTGCCACCATGGAGGACATCATGGGGGTGACAAAGGGACATGGAGGGGCATCTATGTCTGTCCCCATCTGTCCCCATCTGTCCCCGTCTGTCCCCCTTTGTCCCCATTTGTCCCCATTTGCCCCCATCTGTCCAAATTTGTCCCCATTTGTCCTAAATTTGTCCCCGTTTTTCCCCGTCTGTCCCTGTTTGTCCCCGTTTGTCTCCATTTGTCCCCATTTATCCCCATTTGTCCCCTCTGTCCCCATTTGCCCCTGACTGTCCCCCTTTGTCCCCATCTGTCCCCGTCTGTCCCCATCTGTCCCCCTTTGTCCCTGTTTGTCCCAAATTTGTCCCCGTTTTTCCCCGTTTGTCCCCATTTGTTCCCCTTTCTCCCTGTTTGTCCCCATCTCTCCCTGTTTGTCCCCATTTATCCCCATCTGTCCCCTCTGTCCCCGTCTGTCCCCATTTGTCCCCTCTGTCCCTGTTTGTCCCCTCTGTCCCCCTCTGTCCCATCTGTCCCATCTGTCCCCTCTGTCCCCATTTATCCCCGTTTATCCCCCTCTGTCTCCGTCTGTCCCCTCTGTCCCCATTTATCCCCGTTTGTCCCTGTTTGTCCCCATCTGTCCCCATTTGTCCCCTCTGTCCCCGTCTGTCCCCATTTATCCCCATTTATCCCTGTTTATCCCCCTCTGTCTCCATCTGTCCCCTCTGTCCCCATCTGTCCCCATCTGTCCCCCTTTGTCCCTGTCTGTCCCCTCTGTCACCATTTGTCCCCATCTGTCCCGTCTGTCCCCCTCTCTCCCCATTTGTCCCCCTCTATCCCCATTTGTCCCCGTTTGTCCCCATCTGTCCCCGTCTGTCCCCCTCTGTCCCCGTTTGGCCCGGTTTGTCCCCATTTATCCCCGTTTGTCCCCATCTGTCCCCATTTGTCCCCATCTGTCCCTCTCTGTCCCCCTTTGTCCCCATCTGTCCCCGTCTGTCCCCCTCTGTCCCCCTTTGTCCCCATTTGTCCCCGTTTGGCCCGGTTTGTCCCTGTTTGTCCCCATTTATCCCCGTTTGTCCCCATCTGACCCCATCTGTCCCCCTCTGTCCCCCCTGTCCCCTCCGTCCCCATTTATCCCCATCTGTCCCCCCTGTCCCCTCTGTCCCCTCTGTCCCCTCTGTCCCATCTGTCCCCCCTGTCCCCCCGTCCCCATCTGTCCCCATTTATCCCCATCTGTCCCCTCTGTCCCCCCGTCCCCATTTGTCCCCATTTATCCCCATTTGTCCCCCCTGTCCCCTCCGTACCAGGCAGGTGCCGTAGCCGGGGGGCAGCCGGGGGGGGTCCCTGAGCAGGAGCCCCCCCAGCGCCGCCGCCCCCGCCAGGGTCTGGAGCAGCGCCGGGGCCAGGGTGGGGGGCGCGGGGGGGGACAGCAGGGCCACCACCCCCCCCGACAGCACCTGGGGACAGAGGGGACACACGGGGGGTCACAAAGGGGACAGCAGGGCCACCACCCCCCCGACAGCACCTGGGGACACAGGGGGGACACACGGGGGTCACAGAGGGGACAGGAGCGCCACCACCCCCCCCCGACAGCACCTGGGGACAGAGGGGACACACAGGGGTCATGGGGGGGACACAGGGGGGTCACAGAGGGGACAGGAGCGCCACCACCCCCCCCGACAGCACCTGGGGACAGAGGGGGGACACCAAGTGGGGGTCACAAAGGGGACAGGAGCGCCACCACCCCCCCTGACAGCACCTGGGGACACACAGGGGACACACAGGGGGTCACAAAGGGGACAGGAGCGCCACCACCCCCCCCGACAGCACCTGGGGACATAGAGGGGACACACAGGGGTCATGGGGGGGTCACAGAGGGGTCACAGAGGGGACAGCAGGGCCACCACCCCCCCCGACAGCACCTGGGGACAGAGGGGACACAAAGGGGTCATGGGGGGGGGCACAGAGGGGACACAGAGGGGACAGCAAGGCCACCATCCCAGGGATGGCACCTGGGGACACAGAGGGGTCACAGAGGGGACACAGGGGGGACACAGAGGGGTCACAAAGGGGACAGCAGGGACACCAGCCCCCCCGACAGCACCTGGGGACACACAGGGGACACAAAGGGGTCATAAAGGGGACAAGAGTGCCACCATTCCAGGGATGGCACTTGGGGCGACACAGGCGACACAGGGGACACAGGGGGTACACAGAGGGGTCATGGGGGGGACAGCAGTGCCACCATCCCATGAATGGCACCTGGGGACAGAGGGGACACAGAGGGGTCACAGGGGGTCACAGAGGGGTCACAGAGGGGTCACAAAGGGGACAGCAGTGCCACCACCCCCCCCTGGACAACACCTGGGGACACACAAGGGTCATGGGGGGGTCACAGGGGGGACACAGAGGGGACAGCAGTGCCACCGCCCCATGGATGGCACCAGTTCCCCAATGCTCCCAGTTTGCCATCCCAGTTCCCCCAGTGCTCCCAGTATCCCCAGTATCCCATCCCAGTGCTCCCAGTGCTCCCAGTATCCTATACGAGTTCCCCCAGTACTCCCACTATCCCGTCACAGTGCTCCCAGTGCCCTGTCCCAGTGCTCCCAGTATGTCCAGTATCCCATCCCAGTTCGCCCAGTGCTCCCAGTGCTCCCAGTTTGCCGTACCAGTTCCCCCAGTATCCCATCCCAGTATCCTGTCCCAGTTCCCCCCGTATCCCATCCCAGTTCCCCCAGTATCCCATCCCAGTGCTCCCAGTGCTCCCAGTTCCCCCAGTATCCCATCCCAGTGCTCCCAGTGCTCCCAGTTCCCACCGTATCCCATCCCAGTGCTCCCAGTATCCCAGCCCAGTCCCCCCAGTGTCCCAGCCCAGTGCTCCCAGTATCTCGTCCCAGTTCCCCCAGTATCCCATCCCAGTGCTCCCAGTGCTCCCAGTGCTCCCAGTTTGCCGTCCCAGTTCCCCCAGTATCCCATCCCAGTTCCCCCAGTATCCCATCCCAGTTCCCCCAGTATCCCATCCCAGTCCCCCCAGTGTCCCATCCCAGTGCTCCCAGTATCCCATCCCAGTTCCCCCAGTGTCCCATCCCAGTGCTCCCAGTGCCCCCAGTATCCCATCCCAGTGCTCCCAGTTTGCCGTCTCAGTTCCCCCAGTATCCCATCCCAGTTCCCCCAGTATCCCATCCCAGTGCTCCCAGTGCTCCCAGTTCCCCCAGTACCCTGTCCCAGTGTTCCCAGTGCTCCCAGTTTGTCGTCCCAGTGCTCCCAGTTTGCCGTACCAGTTCCCCGGCCAGCAGCAGCCCCCGGGGGGTTCTCAGCACCCCCAGGTCGAAAACCCCCGGCGCCTCCGGCTGCCCCATGGGGGGGGGGTCCTGGGGGGGTCTCGGGGGGATTTGGGGGGTCCTGAGGGGTTTGGGGGGGTCCTGGGAGGGGCTTGAGGGGGTTTTGGGGGGGCTCAAGGGGGATTCAAGGGGTTCTGGGGAGTCCTGGTGGGGGCTTGAGGAGGTTTTGGGGGGGCTCGAGGGGGATTTGGGGGGGTCCTGGAGGGATTTGGGGGTCCTGGGGGGAGTTTTGGGGGGATTTGGGGGTGCTGGGGTGGAGCCTGGGGGGATTTGAGGGGATTTTGGGGGGTCCTGAGGGGGTTTGGGGGGGTCCTGGGGGGGATTTGGGGGGTCCTGGGAGGGATTGGGGGGGGGTCCTGAGGGGTTTGGGGGGTCCTGGTGGGGGCTTGAGGGGGTTTTGGGGGGGCTCAAGGGGGATTTAGGGGGTCCTGGAGGGATTTGGGGGTCCTGGGGGGAGTTTTGGGGGGATTTGGGGGTGCTGGGGTGGAGCCTGGGGAGATTTGAGGGGGTTTTGGGGGGTCCTGAGGGGGTTTGGGGGGGGCTCAAGGCGTTATGGGGGGTCCTAGGGGGGGGTTCTGGAGGGGTCTTAGGGGGGGTTTAGGGGTTCCTGGGCGGGGCTGGGGGGAATTTAGGGGGTCCGGGGGAAGCTCGAGGGGTTTTGAGGGGGTTTTGGGGGGGATCTGGGGGTGCTGGGAGGGGCTGGGGGCGATCTGGGGGGATCCGGGGAGGTTCTGGGGGGGCTCAGAGGGGTTTGGGGGGGATTTGGGGTGGCTTGAGGGGTCCTGGGTGGGATTTGGGGGGTCCTGGGGGAGGCTCGAGGGGTTTTGGGGGATCTTGGGGGGTTTTGGGGGTTCTGGGGGGGTCCCAGAGGGGGTTTTGGGGGGTCCTGGGGGGTTCTGGGGGTCCCTGAGGGGTTTTTGGGGTCTCTGGGGCTGGGGGAGGGGCAGAGGGGGTCACGTGGGTGTTCCCCACCCCCACACCCCCCCCCTCCCGTGACAGGCACCGGCGGGACCGGGACAAAGGGACCTTGTTGGGGACACTGGGAGGGACTGGGAGGGCACTGGGGGGGACTGGGATGGACTGGGAGGGACTGGGAGGGAAATGGGAGGGACTGGGAGGGAAATGAGAGCTGAGAGGACATACTGGGATTGACTGGGAGTTACTGGGAGGATATACTGGGAGCTGAGAGGACATACTGGGATATACTGGGAAGGACTGGGATATACTGGGAGGGACTGGGAGCAGTCGGGGGTCTCCCCAGTCCCCCCCAGTCTCTCCCAGTCCCCCCCAGTCCCTCCCGGTTCCCTCCCAATCCATCCCAGTCACTCCCAGTCCCCCCCAGTCCATCCCAGTCCCTCCCAGTTCCCTCCCAGCTCCCTCCCAGTCCCTCCCAGTTCCCTCCCAGTTCATCCCAGTTCCCCCCCAGTCCCTCCCAGTCCCTCCCAGTTCCCTCCCAGTCCATCCCAGTCACTCCCAGTCCATCCCAGTTCATCCCAGTCCATTCCAGTTCCCCCCTAGTTTCCCCCCCAGTCCATCCCAGTTTGGTCCCAGTCCCTCCCTCCCAGTTGTGGGGGGTGGGGGAGGGGGACACCCTAAAAATACCCGGGGGGGGTGGGGGAGGGGCTGGCCCGGGGCCCGAGCGCGGCTAAAAATAGCCCGGGGGCGGTCACGTGACTCCGGGGGGGGGGGAGGGGAGCGGCACCGGGACCCCGGAGGTAACGGGGGAGGGGACACGGGAGGGGACACCTGGGGACACCTGGGAACACCTGGGGTTGGGGACACCTGGGGTTGGGGACACCTGGGGACACTGGGCTGGGACTGGGGACACCTGGGGGGACACAGGGGGGACACAGGGCTGGGACTGGGGACACAGGGAGGGGACACAGAGGGGGACCCTGGGGACACCTGGGGACACTGGGCTGGGATTGGGGGCACCTGGAGGGGACACAGGGTTGGGGACACTGGGCTGGGACTGGGGACACCGGGAGGGGACACAGGGGGGCTGGGGGGACACGGACTGGGGACACCTGGGGGGACACAGGGGGGACACAGGGCTGGGATTGGGGACACAGTGAGGGGACACAGAAGGGGACCCTGGGGACACCTGGGGACACTGGGCTGGGATTGGGGACACCTGGGGGCACCTGGAGGGGACACAGGGTTGGGGACACTGGTCTGGGATTGGGACTGGGGACACTGGGGTGACACAGGACTGGGGACACCTGGAGGGGACACCTGGAGTTGGGGACACCTGGAGGGGACACCTGGGGGGGGACACAGGACTGGGGACACTGGGCTGGGATTGGGATTGGGATTGGGATTGGGATTGGGGACACTGGGGGAGACACACGGGACTGGGGACAACTGGGGACACCTGGAGGGGACACAGGACTGGGGACCTGGGGGACACTGGGGGGACATGTGGGGACACTGGGCTGGGGCTGGGGACACCTGGAGGGGACATGGCAGGGGGACACGGGATTGGGGACACCTGGGGGGACATGGGGCTGGGATTGGGGACACTTGGGGACACGGGGGGGGACACAGAGATTGGGGACACCTGGAGGGGACACCTGGGGACACTGGGCTGAGATTGGGGACACTTGGGGGGACACAGGGAGGGGACTGGGGACATCTGGGGGGGACATGGGGTTGGGGACATTGGGGGGACACATGACTGGGGTCTTGGGGACACAGGGGGGGACACACAGGATTAGGGACAGCTGAGGACACTGGGCTGGGACTGGGGACACCTGGGGACACCTGGAGGGGACGTGGTGGGGGACATGGGACTGGGGACACGGGGTTGGGGACACCTGGGGAGGACACGGGGTTGGAGACACCGAGGGGGACACTCGGGGGGGGACGCGTGGGGTTGGGGACACCGGGGGACACCAGAGGCAAGGAAATGGGGAGGGACTGGGGGGCTTGGGGACACTCGGGAGGACACGGGATTGGGGGACACTGGGGGGGTCTGTGAGTGACCCCAGGATTTGGGGTCAGGGTCCTGGAGGGGTCGGGGGTGGCTGCGAGTGACCCCAGGATGGGCTCAGGGTCATTGGGTGTGGCCGGAGGGTCCAGAGTGACCCCAGGATGGGCTCAGGGTCATTGGGTGTGGCCAGAGGGTCCAGAGTGACCCCAGGATGGGCTCAGGGTCATTGGGTGTGGCCAGGGGGTCTGCAGTGACCCCAGGACGGGCTCAGGGTCATTGGGTGTGGCCGGAGGGTCCAGAGTGACCCCAGGATGGGCTCAGGGTCATTGGGTGTGGCCAGAGGGTCCAGAGTGACCCCAGGATGGGCTCAGGGTCATTGGGTGTGGCCGGAGGGTCCAGAGTGACCCCAGGACGGGCTCAGGGTCATTGGGTGTGACCAGGGGGTCCAGAGTGACCCCAGGATGGGCTCAGGGTCATTGGGTGTGACCAGAGGGTCCAGAGTGACCCCAGGATGGGCTCAGGGTCATTGGGTGTGGCCGGAGGGTCCAGAGTGACCCCAGGATGGGCTCAGGGTCATTGGGTGTGGCCGGAGGGTCCAGAGTGACCCCAGGATTTGGGGTCAGGGTCATTGGGTGTGGCCGGAGGGTCCAGAGTGACCCCAGGACAGGCTCAGGGTCATTGGGTGTGGCTGGAGGGTCCAGAGTGACCCCAGGATGGGCTCAGGGTCATTGGGTGTGACCAGAGGGTCCAGAGTGACCCCAGGATTTGGGGTCAGGGTCATTGGGTGTGACCAGAGGGTCCGGAGTGACCCCAGGATGGGCTCAGGGTCATTGGGTTTGGCAGAGGGTCCAGAGTGACCCCAGGATGGGCTCAGGGTCATTGGGTGTGGCCGGAGGGTCCGGAGTGACCCCAGGACCAGGAGTGGGGACCCAGGACATGTCCGGGGTTTCCTGGGTGGGGCTGACCCCACTGCCCCTCCCCAATCCCTCACCAAGGAACCATTCCCATGTCCCCCAGTGTCCCCCAGTGTCCCCCAGTGTTCCCAGTGCCCCCAGTGTCCCCCAGTGTCCCCCAGTGTCCCCAGTATCCCCCGTGTCCCATTGCCCCCATTGTCCCCCATTGTCCCCAGTGTCCCCCATTGTCCCCCATTGTCCCCCATTGTCCCCAGTGTCCCCCAGTGTCCCCAGTATCCCCCAGTGTCCCCCAGTGTCCACAAGTATCCCCAGTGTCCCCTTTGTCCCCCAGTATCCCCAGTATCCCCCATTGTCCCCCAGTGTCCCCAGTGTCCCCATTGTCCCCATTGTCCCCATTGTCCCCCACTGTCCCCCAGTTTCCCCAGTATCCCCAGTGTCCCACACCGCTCCCACCATGGCCGCCCTGACCCTGACCCTCCTGGCGATGACCGCAATGGCCACAGCGACCACGGCCGCCGCCGGCGTCCCCTCCGGTGGCCCCAGTGCCACCCCCGCCGTGGTGGCGGTCACCCTGGACATGGCTCCGGCCGCCTTCGATGACCAGTACCGGGGCTGCGGCCGCGCCATGGCCGCGGCATTGCCGGCCCTCAACCGCTCCGAGCTGCGGCGCGGCGGCCCCTGGGCCGAGGCCTGGGCTCTGGCCGCTGCCCAGTGGCGTGGCCGGCCGGCCCCGCCGGCCCCTGCGTCCCCTCTGTCCCCGGACCAGGCCATCGCCCTCATGGCCTACACGGCGCCGCTGCCCTTGCACCGCGAGTTCAACGAGGCCGTGCGCCAGGCCGGGCGCTCCCGCCGGGAGTACCGCGACAACTTCCACTTCAAAACGCTGCATTTCCTGCTCACCCAGGTGGGAAAACACCAAAAACCAATCGGTTTTGAAGATGTTAAAAGTTTAATAATGGTAATGAAATGGTTCTAAATATAGGAATGTAATTAGAGAGATAAAAATTGGGATGATTGGGATTTAGGACAAAACGAGACAATAAAAACAAAGAGTTAAGGATGGTCTGGTTTGGGTTGGGGTTACGATTCATAAATGATTACGAGTCATTTATGAAATGCGTGAATATGCAAAGTTATTATAATTAAGGGTTAATCCTCTGTTAACCTGGGTCCTTTTTTGGACCCTAAGCCTAAGCCTAACCCTGACCCAACTTCCACTTCAAAACGCTGCATTTCCTGCTCACCCAGGTGGGAAAAACGCCAAAAATCGTTCGGGCTAAACTTTTAATAATGGTAATTAAAGGGTGGTAAGAATAGGAATGTAATTAGAGTGATAAAAATTTGGGAAGAGGTACCCAGACCATACTTAACACTTTGTTCTCATTGTCTCATTTTGTCCTAAATCCCAATTACCCAAATTTTTATCTCTCTAATTACATTCCTACATTTACAACCATTCCATCACTGTTATTGAAATTTAGAAATTTTCAAAGCATGTGATTGTGGTTTTTCACAACCCTGACCAGACAGGAGTCTGGTCCTAACCCTGACCCAACATCCACTTCAAAACGCTGCATTTCCTGCTCACCCAGGTGGGAAAACGCCCAAAATCGCTCGGTTTTAAAAATGTTAAAAGTTTAATATTGGTAATGAAATGGTGGTAAGAATAGGAATGTAATTAGAGAGATAAAAATTGGGATGATTGGGATTTAGGACAAAACGAGACAATAAAAACAAAGAGTTAAGGATGGTCTGGTTTGGGTTGGGGTTACGATTCATAAAGGATTACGAATCATTTATGAAATGCATGAATATGCAAAGTTATTATAATTAAGGGTTAATCCTCTGTCAACCTGGGTCCTTTTTTGGACCCCAACCCTGACCCTAACCCTGACCCAACTTCCACTTCAAAACGCTGCAATTCCTGCTCACCCAGGTGGGAAAACGCCAAAACCACTCGGGCTAAACATTTAATAATGGTAATTAAAGGGTGGTAAGAATAGGAATGTAATTAGAGTGATAAAAATTTGGGAAGAGTTACCCAGACCATACTTAACACTTTGTTCTCATTGTCTCATTTTGTCCTAAATCCCAATTACCCAAATTTTTATCACTCTAATTGTATTCCTATATTTAGAACCATTTCATTACCATTATTAAACTTTTAACATTTCAAAACCGAGTGATTTTTGGCATTTTTCTTCACACTGGACTGGACAGAGCCCTGTGTTTGAATGGAATTTATGTATCATGTATAAAATGCATGAATATGCAAAATTATTTTTAAGGGTCAATCGTCTGTTAACTTGGGTCCTTTTTTGGACCCTAATCTTAATCCTAACCCTAACCCTAACCCAAACCAGACCATCCTTAACTCTTTGTTTTTATTGTCCTGTTTTGTCCTAAATCCCAATTATCCAAATTTTTATCTCTCTAATTACATTCCTACATTTACAACCATTCCATCACTGTTATTAAAATTTAGAAATTTTCAAAGCAAGTGATTGTGGTTTTTCACAACCCTGACCAGACAGGAGTCTGGTCCCAACCCTGACCCAACTTCCACTACAAAACGCTGCATTTCCTGCTCACCCAGGTGGGAAAACGCCCAAAAACGCTTGGTTTTAAAAATGTTAAAAGTATAATATTGTTAATGAAATGGTTGTAAATGTAGGAATGCAATTAGAGTGATAAAAAATTTGGGAAGAGGTACCCAGACCATTCTTAACACTTTGTTTTTATTGTCCCGTTTTGTCCTAAATCCCAATTATCCAAATTTTTATCTCTCTAATTACATTCCTACATTTACAACCATTTCACCACTGTTATTGAAATTTAGAAATTTTCAAAGCAAGTGATTGTGGTTTTTCACAACCCTGACCAGACAGAATCATTTTTTTCGATGGAATTTATGAATCATTTATGAAATGCATGAATATGCAAAGTTATTATAATTAAGGGTTAATCCTTGGTTAACCTGAGTCCTTTTTTGGACCCTAAGTCTAAGCCTAAGCTGAACCCAACTTCCACTTCAAAACGCTGCATTTCCTGCTCACCCAGGTGGGAAAAATGCCAAAAATTTTTGAAAATTTAAAAATTTTTAAATATTTAAAAATTTTTCTAAGTATAGGAATATAATTAGAGAGATAAAAATTTGGATGATTGGGATTTAGGACAAAACGAGACAATAAAAACAAAGAGTTAAGGATGGTCTGGTTTGGGTTAGGGTTAGATTTAAGATTAGGTTCTAAAAAAGGACCCAAGTTAACACAGGATTGACCCTTAAAAATAATAATTTTGCATATTCATGCATTTTATACATGATGCATAAATTCCATTCAAACACAGGGCTCTGTCTGCTCAGTGTGATGAAAAATGCCAAAAATCAGTCGCTTTTTAAAATTTAAAAAGTTGAATAGTAATAAAATAGCTATAAAAATAGGAATTTTTAATATTTGTGAAAAGGCAGCCGTAAAATTCGCATTTTTCACACAACATTACTTTCTGCTGTAACATATATAATATTAATGTGAATATTTGAGATAAGCCAATGATAAAATTCACATTTTTCACATAACTTTCCAACATAACATATATAATATTAATGTGAATATTTGATATATTTGCCAAAGATAAAATCCCCATTTTTCACATAACTGTCTACCATAACACATCCAATATTAATGTGAATATTTGAGATAAGCCAATCATGAAATTCCCATTTTTCACATAACTTTCTACCATAACACATCCAATAATAACTTGAATATTTGAGATAATTCCCATTTTTCACACAGCATCACTTTCTAACCATAACACGTAACACATCTAATAATAATGTGAATATTTGAGATATAAGCCAATAATAAATTCCCATTTGTCACATAACTTTCCAACATAACATATATAATATTCATTTGAATATTTGAGATAAGCCAATCATAAAATTCCCATTTTTCACATAACTGTCTACCATAACACATCCAATATTAATGTGAATATTTGATATATTTGCCAATGATAAAATCCCCATTTTTTACATAACTGTCTACCATAACACATCTAACACTAATGTGAATATTTGATATATTTGCCAATGATAAAATCCCCATTTTTCACATAACTGTCTACCATAACACATCTAACACTAATGTGAATATTTGTGTATAAGCCAATGATAAAATCCCCATTTTTCACATAACTTTCTACCATAACACATCCAATATTAACTTGAATATTTGAGATAATTTCCATTTTTCACACAGCATCACTTTCTAACCATAACACATAACACATATAATACTAATGTGAATATTTGCGATATAAGCCAATGATAAAATCCCCATTTTTCACATAACTTTCCAACATAACATGTATAATATTAATGTGAATATTTGCGATAAGAGCCAATGATAAAATTCCCATTTTTCACATAACTGTCTACCATAACACATCCAATATTAACTTGAATATTTGCCAAAAGCCAATAATAAAATTCCCATTTTTCACATAACTGTCTACCATAACATATATAATATTGATGTGAATATGTGCGATATTTGCCAATGATACAATTCCCATTTTCCACATAACTGTCTACCATAACATATATAATATTAATGTGAATCTTTGCGATCTAAGCCAATGATAAAATTCCCATTTTTCACATGACTGTCTACCATAACACATCTAATATTGATGTGAATATTTGCGATATTTGCCAATGATAAAATTCCCATTTTTCACATAACTGTCTACCATAACACATCTAATATTATTGCGAATATTTGAGATATAAGCCAATGATAAAACCCCCGTTATTCAAATAACTGTCTACCATAACACATATAACATTAATGTGAATATTTGATATATTTGCCAATGATAAAATCCCCATTTTTCACATAACTGTCTACCATAACATATATAATATTAATGTGAATATTTGCGATGTAAGCCAATGATAAAATTCCCATTTGTCACATAACTTTCCAACATAACACATATAACATTAATGCGAATATTTGATATATTTGCCAATGATAAAACCCCCATTTTTCACATAACTGTCTACCATAACACATATAACATTAATGTGAATATTTGATATATTTGCCAATGATAAAATTCCCATTTTTCCCCTAACTGTCTACCATAACACATATAACATTAACGTGAATATTTGCGATGTAAGCCAGTGATAAACCCCGTTTTCCCCGCAGGCCGTGGCGGCGCTGCGCGGCTCCGTGTCCCCGCGGTGTCTGCGCGTGTTCCGCGGGGTGCGCGGCGTTCGCTTCGCGGCGCGGCGCGGGGACTCCGTGCGCTTCGGCCACTTCGCGTCGGCCTCGCTGCGCAACGAGAGCTCCTGGGGCTTCGGCACGGACGCGGCCTTCCAGGTGCTCACCTGCCAGGGCGCGGCCGTCCGCGAGTTCTCCTTCTTCCCGCACGAGGAGGAGGTGCTGATCCCGCCCTTCGAGACCTTCGAGGTCACCGATGTCACCAACGTCACCAAGGACGGGGACAAGGCGCGGATCCAGCTGCGCTCCACCGGGACCTTCAGCAACTACAACTGCGAGTGGCTGCGAGGTGACGGCGCGGGGGGACGGTGCCGGGGGACGGGGACACTCGGGGAGGGTGAGGGGACAGGGACACACGGCACTGGGGACAGGGACACACAGCACTGGGGACATCCACCGTGGGGACAGGGACAAGGACACTCCCTTTGGGCATGGGGACAAGGACACTCGGTGAGGGTGTGGGGACAGGGACACACAGTGCTGGGGACAAGGACAGGGACACCCCATGCTGGGGACAGGGATGGGGACCCTCACACCTGGGACGGGACAGGGACAGGGGGACAGGGACAGGGACAGGGACAGGGACAGGGACAGGGACAGGGCCACCCCAGCACTGACACTGTCCCTGCCCTCACAGAGCAGCGCTGTGGGGACGGGCCCTGTGTGTTTGACACGGGTGAGCTGGGACCCCCCCCTTGTCACCTCCTGTCACCTGCTGTCGCCCCCCTGGCACTGCCATCCCCTCTGTCACCTCCTGTCACCTCCTGTCGCCCCCCTGGCACTGCCATCCCCTCTGTCACCTCCTGTCACCTCCTGTCGCCCCCCCTGGCACTGCCATCCCCTCTGTCACCTCCTGTCACCTCCTGTCGCCCCCCTGGCACTGCCATCCCCTCTGTCACCCCTGCCACCCCTCCCTGTCCCTCTTTGTCCCCCAGGCTGGAGCATCCCCAGGACCCCTCCCCACCTCAGGGGGCTCCTCGTGGCCACCACAGCCCTGGCAGTGGCCACCGGAACCTTCTGAGCCACGAGGCCACCAAGGCCACCAAGGTCACCATGGTCACCATGGTCACCAAGGCCACCAAGATCACGAAGGACATCAAAGACACCAGATGTCCTGAGCAACAAGGCCACCAAGGCCACCATGGTCACTGAGGTCACCATGGCCACCACGGTCACCAAGGACACCATGGTAACCAAGGTCACCAAGGCCACCATGGCCACCACGGTCACCAAGGACACCATGGTCACCAAGGTCACCATGGCCACCAAGGCCACCAAGGACACCATGGTCACCATGGCCACCAAGGACACCAGGACCTTCTGAGCAACAAAGCCACCATGGTCACCAAGGCCACCATGGCTACCAAGGTCACCAAGGCCACTATGGCCACCAGGGACACCAGGACCTTCTGAGCAACAAGGCCACCAAGATCGCCATGGTCACGATGGCCACCAAGGTCACCAAGGACACCATGGTCACCATGGTCACTGTGGTCATGATGGCCACCAAGGCCACCACGGTCGCCATGGCCACCGAGGCCACCATGGCCACCAAGGCCACCATGGTCACCATGGTCACCAAAGTCACTCTGGTCATGATGGCCACAGAGGACACCAGGACCTTCTGAGCAACAAGGCCACCAAGGCCACCAAGGTCACCATGGTCACCAAGGTCACTTAGATCACCATGGCCACCAAAGACACCAGGACCCCCTGAGCCACAAGGCCACCATGTGGCCACCACTATCACCATGGTCACCATGGTCACCAAGGCCACCAAGGCCACCAGGACCCCCTGAGCCACAAGGCCACCATGTGGCCACCACTGTCACCACGGTCACCATGGTCACCAAGGCCACCATGGTCACCATGGCCACCAAGGCCACCATGGTCACTGAGGTCACCATGGCCACCATGGTCACCAAGGCCACCAAGGCCACCAGGACCTTCTGAGCAACAAGGCCACCAAGGCCACCATGGTCACTGAGGTCACCATGGCCACCACGGTCACCAAGGACACCATGGTCACCAAGGTCACCAAGGCCATCATGGCCACCAAGGCCACCGAGGTCACCATGGTCACCAAGGCCACCATGGCCGCCAAGGCCAGGATAAGGGGACAATGACAGGGCCACCGCTGCCACCAGGACAGGAGGACCTTGGACGTGTCATGGCCGCCACTCTTGACCTTTTGGGAAATTTTCTGTCCCTTTCCAGAAATTTCCATTTTCCTGCCGGATTTCATTAAACTGGATTTGCCTCAGTCCTCGAAGTGTCTCTGACTTTAACTCATTTTGAAGCCCAGTTTAGGGGATTTAGGCCCAAATTAGGAGATTTAGGCCCGGTTTAGGGGATTTAGATCTGAATTAAGGGATTTAGGCCTGGTTTAAGGGATTTAGACCCAAATTTAGGGATTTAGACCCAATTTAGGGCATTTAGACCCAAATTAAGGCATTTAGGCCTGGTTTAGGACATTTAGATCCAAATTAAATTATTTAGGCCCCGTTTAGGGGATTTAGATCTGAATTAAGGCATTTAGGTCCGGTTTAGGGGATTTAGACCCAAATTAACGGAGTTAGGTCTCTCTTAGGGGATCTCAACCTGAATTAAGGGATTTCAACCTGAATGAATGGGGTTAGGCCTGATTTAAGGGATTTCAACCAGAATTAAGGGATTTCAACCAGAATTAAGGGATTTCAACCTGAGTTAACAGAGTTAGGCCTGGGCTAGGGTAATTTCAGCCAGAATTTAGGGATTTCAACCTGGATTAACAGAGTTAGGCCTGGTTTAAGGGCTTTCAACCAGAATTAAGAGATTTCAACTGGAATTAAGAGATTTCAACCTGGATTAACAGAGTTAGGCCTGGGTTAGGGGATTTCAACCAGAATTAAGGGATTTCAACTCAAATTAAGAGATTTCAACCTGGATTAACAGGGTTAGGCCTGGTTTAAGGGATTTCAGCCAGAATTAAGATATTTCAACCTGAATTAACAGAGTTAGGCCTGGTTTAGGGGATCTTAACCCGAATTAAGGGATTTAAACCAGAATTAAGGGATTTCAACCCAAACCAAGGGATTTAAACCAGAATTTAGGGGTGGATCCCATCCCCCCCGAACGTCCCCTCTGTCCCCTTGTCACCAGGTGTCCCCTCCGAGGCCGCGTCACCGGGAGGTTCAGGGTTAATTAATTACCCCTAATTAGGCTGGCGGTGACGTTGGGCGGGTGTGACAAGGTCGAGGCGCTGGTGGCACTTCCTGGTGCCACCTCGGCGTGCCAGGGGACAAAGTCCCGTCCCCCTGTCCCCGTGGGACCGGCTGGGCTGGGCCGGGGCCGGACTTGGGACACTGGGAGGGGACGTGGGGACAGCGGGATGGACGGACAGACGGACATGGGGATGCTGGGATGGACGGACAGACAGACATGGGGACACTGCAATAGATGGACATGGGGACATGAGAACATGGGGACAGCGGGATGGACGGACAGATGGACATGGGGACACTGCAATAGATGGACATGGGGACATGAGAACATGGGGACAGCGGGATGGACGGACAGATGGACATGGGGACACTGGGATAGATGGACAGACGGACATGGGGACATGGGGATGGACATGGGGGCAGTGGAATGGACAGACAGAGGGACATGAGGACAGTGGGATGGATGGACATGGGGACACTGGGATAGATGGACATGGGGACATGAGAACATGGAGACACTGGGATGGACGGACAGACGGACATGGAGACACGGGGATGGATGGACAGACAGACATGGGGACAGTGGGATGGACATGGGGACACAGGGATGAATGGACAGACAGACATGGGGACAGTGGGATGGACATGGGGACATGGGGACACTGGGATGGACAGACATGGGGACGCGGGGACAGACAGACACTGGGGCACTGGGACACTGGGATGGGCAGACATGGGGATGTCACAGGTGTCACGGGGTGTCATGACATGTCACAGCATGTCACAGCATGTCACAACATGTCACATCACGCCCTGGCTCAGGGTGACACAGCACAGTGGGACCACGGCCTCACCACTCACTGGTGTCCCAGGGCCACCGTGTCCCCGTGTCCCTGTGTCCCCATGTCCCTGTGTCCATCTCAGTGTCCCCATGTCCCCTTGTCCCCATGTCCTCATGTCCCCGTGTCCATCTCAGTGTCCCCGTGTCCCTGTGTCCTCGTGTCCCTGTGTCTATCTCGGTGTCCCCATGTCCCCATGTCCCCATGTCCATCCTGGTGTCCCCATGTCCCCATGTCCCTGTGTCCCCATGTCCCTGTGTCCCCGTGTCCCTGTGTCCGTCCGTCCCAGCGTCCCCAAGTCCATCCAAGCCCATCCATCCCCAGTGTCACCTGTGTCCATCTCAGTGTCCCTGTGTCTGTCTGTCCCCGTGTCCCCAGCACCCACAGGTGACACCCACAGGTGTCCCCAGCACCCACAGGTGACACTGGCACCCCGGGGTGCAGCCGTGTATCCCTGCTGGAGCCGAGGGAGTGGCCCTGGGTGACACAGGTGACACCGGTGACACAGGTGACACCGCCTCGGGCCGTGTGGAGAGAGGGGGTGGCCCTGGGGACAAACTCCAGCCTGGCAGCGTGGTACGGAGTGGCACAGGTGACACAGGTGACACAGGTGACACAGGTGACATGGAGTGGCACAGGTGGCACAGAGTGGCATGGAGTGGCACAGGTGACACAGGTGACACAGGTGCCAGGACAGCGCCTGGGGGGACACGGGGGTCCCTGATGCCACCGGCGGTGCCCAGGAAAGTGCCACAGGTGCCGCCTGTGTTGTGTCACGCGTGTGCCACCTGTGACATCCTGTGTGTGCCACGCGTGTGCCACAATGTCACACCTGTGTCACCTGGGCCACCTGTGCCATGTCCTTGTCCTGGGGAGGCTGTGGGGACAGCCCAGCACCCAAAGGTGACACTGGGGTCCCACAGGTGACACTGGGGTCCCACAGGTGACATCAGCACCCAGAGGTGGCCCCAGCCCCGCAGCACCTGGGGGTGTCCCTGTCCCTCTGTCTCCCTATCCCCCTGTCCCTGATGTGTCCTAGCTGTCCTGGGGGTGTCCCAGGGGTGTCCCAGGTGTGTCCTAAGTGTCCAAAGAATGTCCCAGGTGTGTTTCAGAGGTGCTCTAGGTGTGTCCCAGGGGTGTCCCTGGGTGTCCTGGGGGTGTCCCAGTAATGTCCCAGGTGTCCTGGAGGTGTCCCAGGGGTGTCCCTGGGGTGTCCCAGGTGTGTTTCAGGTGCCCCTGGTGTGTCCCAGGGGTGTCTCAATAATGTCCCAGGTGTGTCCCAGGTGTCTTGGAGGTGTCCCAGGGGTGTCCCAAGAATGTCCCTGGTGTCTCAGGTGTGTCCCAGGTGTGTCCTGGGGTGTCCCAGGTGTGCTGGGGGTGTCCCAGGTGTGTCCTAGGTGTCCTGGGGATGTCCCAGGTATGTCCCTGGTGTCTCAGGTGTGTCCCAGGTGTGTCCTGGGGGTGTCTCAGGTGTGTCCTGGGGGTGTCCCAGGTGTCCCAGGTGTGTCCCGGCTATCCCGGGGGTGTCCCTGGTGTCCTGGGGGTATCTCAGGTGTGTCCCAGGTGTGTCCCGGCTGTCCCGGGGGTGTCCCTGGTGTGTCCCAGGTGTCCTGGGGGTGTCTCAGGTGTGTCCCAGGTGTGTCCCGGCTGTCCCGGGGGTGTCCCTGGTGTGTCCCAGGTGTCCTGGGGGTATCTCAGGTGTGTCCTGGGGGTGTCCCAGGTGTCCCAGCTGTGTCCCAGGTGTGTCCCGGCTGTCCCGGGGGTGTCCCGGGGGTGTCCCGGGGGTGTCCCACAGCTGTCCCCGTTGTGGCGGTGCGGTGGCGGGTGCGGGCCGGGCCCCGCGGGGTGAATGAATCGTTAACCCGGGCCAATCTCAGCCCGGGCCAATCAGGGCCTCTGCCCCGGGCGGGTTTTACAGCCCCGCTGTCCCCACGGTGTCCCCACGGCCACCAGCGCTGTCACCCTCAGTGCCACCACCGCCACCGCCGCCGCCGCCGCCGCCGCCTCGCCATGCGCTGGCCCTGGCTGCTGTCGCAGCTGTCGCTGCTGCTGTCGCTGCTGTCGCTGCTGTCGCTGCCCTTCGCGCTGGCCCTGCCCGCGGCGGCCCCGAGCCGCGGTGGCCCCGGGGTGGCCCTGGTGGCGCTGGAGGCGCTGGTGGCGTCGGGCGAGGGACAATTGTCCCTTGCGGAGCTGGGGGCCCTCGTGGCGCAGGCGGGCGGCCGTGCGCAGTGCCCGCGCGAGCCGTGCGGAGAGGTGAGACCGCGCCCGCCGCGACAGCGACAGCGACAGCGACAGCCACAGCGACAGCGAGGGGACAAAGGGCGGCGGGCACCGCGCGGGGGGGGAGGGAGGGAGGGGGGACGGGGGGAGGGGGACAGGGCGCTGTGTGTGTGTGTGTGTCACCTGTGTGTCACCTGTGTGTCACCTGTGTCACCTGTGCTGTGTGTGTCACCTGTGTCACCTGTGCTGTGTGTGGCAGGTCATGGGCACCAAGTGTTCTGAGTGTGCCGTGTGCACCGTGTGTGTCACCTGTGCCACCTGTGCCGTGTGTGTCACCTGTGCCACCTCTTGTCTGTGTGTTACCTGTACTGTATGTGTCACCTGTGCTGTGTGTGTCACCTGTGCTGTGTGTGTCACCTGTGCCGTGTGTGTCACCTGTGCCACCTCTCCTCTGTGTGCCACCTGTGCTGTGTCACCTGTGCCGTGTGTGTCACCTGTGCCACCTCTTGTCTGTGTGTTACCTGTACTGTATGTGCCACCTGTGCTGTGTGTGTCACCTGTGCCGTGTGTGTCACCTGTGCCACCTCTCCTCTGTGTGCCACCTGTGCTGTGTCACCTGTGCCGTGTGTGGCAGGCCACGGGCACCACGTGTTCTGACTGTGCCGTGTGCACCGTGTGTGTCACCTGTGCCACCTGTGCCACCTGTGCTGTGTGTGCCAGGCCATTTGTGACATGTCACAGTGTGTCACCTGTCCTGTGTGTGCCACTTGTCCTCTGTGTGTTCACCTGTGCCGTGTGTGCCTTGTATGCCACCTGTGCCAGGCCACTTGTGGCAAGTCACAGTGTGTCACCTGAGCTGTGTCACCTGTGCCACCTGTGCCACCTGTGCTGTGTCACCTGTGCCACCGGTGCTGTGTGTGCCAGGCCATTTGTGCCATGTCACAGTGTGTCACCTGAGTTGTGTCACCTGTGCCATATGTGGCAGGTCATGGGCGCCACGTGTTCTGCGTGTGCCGTGTACACCGTGTGTGCCACCTGTGCCACCTGTGCCACCTGTGCTCTGTGTGTGCCGTGTGTGCCCCCTGTCCTATGTGTGCCACCTGTGCCGTGTGTGCCAGGCCATTTGTGCCATGTCACAGTGTGCCACCTGTCCTGTGTGTGCTGCGTGTCACCTGTGCTGTGCCACCTGTGCTGTGTGTGCCACCTGTGCTCTGTGTGCCACCTGTGCTGTGTGTGCCACCTGTGCTGTGCCACCTGTGCTGTGCCACCTGTGCTGTGCGTGCCACGTCTCCCTGTGACCTTTGTCCCTTCCTGTCCCCTCTCTCCCCTGAGGCTGTCCCCTGTCCCCTTGTCCCCCCCATCCTTTGTCACCCTCTGATGCCCTCCCCATGTCCCCCTGTCCCCCTTGTCCCCCCTGTCCCCCCTGACACTGTCCCACATCCCCCTGTCCCTCCTGTCCCTTGTACCTTGTCCCTGCTATCCCACATCCCCCTGTCCCTCCCTGTCCCCCCGATGCTGTCCCCATGCCCCCCTGTCCCCTGTCCCCCTGACGCTGTCCCTGTCCCCCGTGCCACCCTGTCCCCTGTCTCTCTGTCCCCCCCTGTCCCCCCCGTCCCCCCTGACGCTGTCCCTGTCCCCGCAGTGTCCCTCGGTGCCAGCGCTGCTGGCCCTGGCTGGGAAGGCCCCGGGTGGCACCGCCGGGCTCGAGGCCACCGAGCTGTCCTGGCTGGGGGCGGCTGTGGTGGCCACGCTCAGGGACCCCCCTGATGCCACCTGTGGGGACATCGGCGGGGACACCAATGGGGACATCCATGGGGACATCGGCGGGGACACCAATGGTGACACCAACGGGGACATCCATGGGGACATCCATGGGGACACCAAGGCCACTGCAGGGTCCTGGGCCAGCCATGTCCGTGCCCTGCACCGGGAGTTTGTCACCGATGCCACCGATGTCACCGGTAATGTCACCGTCACTGCCACCAGCCACGGTGGCCCCAGGCTGCGGGAGGTGGCCGAGCTGCTGGCGGCCATCGAGCCCAACTACCGCAGTGACAGCGGCCACCAGGTGAGGGGACATGGGGACATGGGGGGCGTGCAGGGACAGGGGACACAAGGGACAGGGGATGTGTGAGGGTCGGGGGGATGTGGGGACATGGGGACACAGGGGGACATGGGGGGACACAAGGGACAGGGGACATGAGGGTGGCATGGGGACATGGGGGACACAAGGACATGGGAATATGGGGACACGGGGACACGAGAGATGTGGAGGGATGGGGACACAAGGAACAGGGGACATGTGAGGTTCTGAGGGGACATGGGGGGATATGGGGATATGGGGACACGAGGGGACACAGGGGGACACAGGGAACAAGGGGGCACAGGGGGTCACAAGGACATGGGGACATGGGGGGACACAGGGGGGACATGGGGACATGAGGGTGGCACGGGGAACAAGGGGACACAGGGGGACACGAGGGGACACAGGGGGACACAGGGGGACATGGGGAACAAGGGGGCACAGGGGGTCACAAGGACATGGGGACATGAGGGGACACAGGGGGACACAGGGGGCCACCAGGACATGGGGACATGGGGGGACACAGGGGGGACATGGGGACACGAGGGTGGCACGGGGAACAAGGGGACACAGGGGGACATGGGGACACAGGGCGTGGCCTGGGGAGGGGACAGGTGGCCTTGGGGCACCAAGAGGTGACAGAGCACAGCCACCTGTCCATGGGGACACTGTGCCATCAGGAGGTGACAAATGTCCCACTGTGCCCTGGGGAGGTGACACGGCTGTGACACCCCTGGTGCCGCGGTGGCAGCGTCCGGGAGCGGGAGGTGACACGGTGACGTTTGGGTGACCTGAGGGTGACACGGTGACATTTGGGTGTCACAGGCCTGCATGGACGCTCGGGGGGTGCTGGCGGCCGCCACCAGGATGTCCCCAAGGGTGGGGACAGGACGGGAGCTGGTGGCACTCGGGGTCCTGGTGCTGCGCGGCCACCGCCTCTGCCCTGGGGACAGCGGGGACAGCGGGGACACGGCCAGCGCCCGGTGTGGGGACAGCAGCTGGCACCTTGGGGACACCGGTGACATTGACACCCCCCATGGGAGCATGGGCACCTGGCACTGTGGGGACACCGGTGACATCAACGCCTCCCGTGGGGACATGGACAGCAGGCATGGTGACATTGGGAGCCACCTTGGGGACACGGACACCTGGCACGGGGACAGCCACCCCATCGAGAGCCAGCACGGCCCCACGGCCCCCAGCTCTGGGGACAGCGGTGACAATGTCACTGTCCCCACGGCCACCAACAGCACCGAGCATGAGGAGCAGCTCGGTGTCACCGAGAGTGAGTGGGGACAGGGTGGGGACAGGGACGGGGACAGGGATGGGGACACTGTACCCATGTCCCTGTCCCGTGACCCGTGTCCCCGTCCCTGTGTCCCTGTCCCATGTCCCTGTCCCCTGTCCCTGTCCCTGACCTGTGTCCCCTGTCCCTGTCCCTGTGTCCCCTGTCCCTGTACCCTGTCCCCTGTCCCTGTCCCCGGTCCCTGACCTGTGTCCCTGTCCCCTGTCCCTGACCTGTGTCCCCTGTCCCCTGTCTCCTGTCCCTGCCCCCTGTCCCTGATCCCTGTCCCTGTCCCTGACCCGTGTCCCTGTCCCCTGTCCCCGACCTGTGTCCCCTGTCCCTGTCCCTGTCCCGTGTCCCTGTCCCTGTCCCCTGTCCCCTGACCCCTGACCCCTGTCCCTGTCCCCTGTCCCCTGACCCCTGCCCCCTGTCCCCTGTCCCTGTCCCCTGTCCCTGTCCCTGTCCCTGACCCGTGTCCCCTGTCCCTGACCCGTGTCCCCTGTCCCTGTCCCCTGTCCCTGTCCCTGTCCCAGATCCCTGTCCCTGTCCCCTGTCCCTGTCCCTGACCTGTGTCCCTGTCCCTGACCTGTGTCCCTGTCCCTGTCCTTGTCCCAGATCCCTGTCCCCTGTCCCCTGTCCCTGTCCCTGACCCCTGTCCCCTGTCCCTGTCCCTGTCCCTGTCCCTGTCCCCTGTCCCTGACCTGTGTCCCTGTCCCCTGTCCCCTGTCCCCTGACCCCTGTCCCAGATCCCTGTCCCCTGTCCCTGTCCCCTGTCCCTGTCCCCTGTCCCCTGTCCCCTGTCCCCTGTCCCTGTCCCTGTCCCAGATCCCTGTCCCTGTCCCTGTCCCCTGTCCCTGACCCGTGTCCCCTGTCCCTGTCCCCTGTCCCTGTCCCTGTCCCTGTCCCTGTCCCCTGTCCCTGTCCCCTGTCCCTGTCCCCTGTCCCTGACCCGTGTCCCTGTCCCTGACCCGTGTCCCTGTCCCAGGGTACCTGCTGGGGACACTGACGGCGCTGGCGCTGGCGCTGGTGCCGCTGGTGGCGCTGGCCCTGGTGCTGTGTCCCCGCTGTCCCCTGTGCTCGCGCTGTCCCCACGGTGCCGGATGTCGCCGATGTCGCCCGTGTCGCCTGTGTCCCCCGCGCTGGTGGCGCCCCCTGCTGGACGGGCTGGCGGCCGGGGCGCTCAGCGGGGACGCGCTGCTGCACGTGCTGCCGGAGGTGGGGACAACGGGGACACTGGGGACATTGAGGGGACATGGGGGACACGGGGGACATCGGGGGGACAGCAGTGACATTGGGGATGTTGGGGACATTTGGGACACTGGGGACATCGGAGGGATTGGGGGGGGATTGGAGGCATTGGGGATGTTGGGGACATTGGGGACACTGGGGACATCCGGGGGACATTGGGGACACTGGGGACACTGGGGACATCGGGGGGAGCAGGAGCATCAGGGACATCAGCGACAGCACAGGGAAAGGGGACATTGGGGGACAGTGGGAACATTGGGGGCATTGGGGACATTGAGGGGACAGTGGGGACATCGGGAGGACATCGGGGGGACACTGGGGGAGACGTCGGGGACATTGGGGAGACCACAGGGACATTGGGGGACATTGAGGGGACACCGAAGACATTGGGGACACCGAGGGGACACTGAGGGGACATTGGGGGACGGGAGGACACCGAGGGGCACCGAGGGGATCCTGGTGACATCAGGGACATTGAGGGGACATCGGGGCGGCACAGGGGACATCGGAGGGGCACTGGGGGAAGGGGGTGGCACTGGGGGGGACATGGGGACACGGGAGGGACGGGAGGACACGGGGGGGACATTGGGGACACTGGGGGACATGGAGGGGACAGGGGCTGGGGGGATATGGGGGGGACACGGGGGGGGTGACACCGATGTCACCACGGGTCCCTCGTGTCCCCAACAGGCTCTGAGGGTGCACTCTGGGGGCACACAGGGGAGAGACACCGATGTCACCATGTGTCACCCTTGTCCCCAACAGGGGCTGGGGGTGCACAGCCACTCCGTGGGGGACACAGGGGGTGACACCGATGTCACCACGGGTCCCTCGGTGTCCCCGCAGGCTCTGGGGGTGCACTCCGGGGGGACACAGGGAGGTGGCACCGATGTCACCATGTGTCACTCTTGTCCCCGCAGGCTCTGGGGGTGCACAGCCCCTCTGGGGGGGGACACAGGGAGGTGGCACCGATGTCACCATGTGTCACTCTTGTCCCCAACAGGCTCTGGGGGTGCACAGCCACTCCGGGGGGGGACACAGGGAGGTGACACCGATGTCACCATGTGTCACTCTTGTCCCCGCAGGCTCTGGGGGTGCACAGCCACTCCGGGGGGGGACACAGGGAGGTGACACCGATGTCACCATGTGTCACTCTTGTCCCCGCAGGCGCTGGGGGTGCACAGCCACTCCGGGGGGGGACACAGGGAGGTGACACCGATGTCACCATGTGTCACTCTTGTCCCCGCAGGCGCTGGGGGTGCACAGCCACTCCGGGGGGGGACACTCGGAGCACGGCGGGGACACCCACAGCCCCCCCTGGGAGCTGCTGGCCGTGCTGGGGGGGCTCTACGGGGGCTTCGTCCTGGAGCGGCTGCTGGGGGGGCTGGGAGCGCCCCCCGAGGAGGTGGGGACACACTGGGGACACCGAGGGGACACTGGGGGACACTGGGGACATTGAGGACACTGGGGGGACATTGAGGGGACACTGGGGGGACACTGAGGGGACACTGGGGGGATTGAGGGATTGGGGACACTGGGGACACCGAGGGGACACTGGGGGGACACTGGGGGGACATTGGGGGGACACTGGGGGGACACTGGGGGGACATTGGGGGGATTGGGGACAGTGGGGATATTGAGGGACATGGGGGACAATGGGGACATTGGGGACACTGGGGACATTGGGGGACATTGTGGGGATTTGGGACAGTGGGGACACTGGGCGGACATTGGGGGGACATTGGGGACACTGGGCGGACATTGGGGGGACATTGGGGACACTGGGGGGACATTGAGGGGACACTGGGGGGATTGGGGGATTTGGGACATTGGGGACACTGGGGACACTGGGGGGACATTGGAGGGATTGGGGACATTGGGGACACTGGGGGGACATTGGGGGGACACTGGGAGGATTTGGGACATTGGGGGAACACTGGGGACACTGGGGAGACACTGGGGGGATTGAGGGATTGGGGACATTGGGGACACTGAGGGGACATTGGGGGGACACTGGGGGGATTGGGGACAGTGGGGACATTGGGGGGACATTGTGGGGATTGGGGGGGACATTGGGGGATGACATTGGGGACATTGGGGGGGCTGGGACCCCTTCCCCGGAGCAGGTGGGGATGGGGGGGGAGGGGAATTTGGGGGGTCTGGGGCGATGGGGACCCCCTCGAAGGGGGGGGGGGTGTGGGGGTGTTTGGGGGGACCCTGAGCCCCCCCCCAGGGATGGGGTGAAGATTTGGGGGGGGCTGTGGGGGGATTGCGGGATTTTGGGGGCGTTTTTGGGGTGGGGGGGTTCCCGAGCAGGTTGGGCTGGGGAGGGGATTTGGGGTTGAATGAGTCTGGGGGCGTCACCTGCTGATGGGGGGGGGGGGCGGTTTTGGGGTACAGAACCCCCTCCCCCCGCAGGTGAAGGATGGAGACCCCACCCCTGACCCCGCCCAGAGCACGCAGGAACTGACCAATCACGGTACGGCACCGAATTCACCCAAAACTCCCCAAATTCTGCCCCAAAATCCCACAAATCCCCCCCAAAAATTCCCCCAAATTCGGCCCTAAAACCCCCCAAAAACCTCCTCAAATTCTGCTCCAAGAACCCTCAAATTCCCCCCAAAAATCCCCCCAAATTCTGCACTAAACCCCCCCAAATTCTGCCCTAAAGCCCCCCAAATCCTCCCCCAAACCCCCCAAAAACTCCTCAAATTCTGCCCCAAAACTCCCCAAATCCCCCCAAAAATATCCTCCCAAATTCTGCCCTAAAGCTCCCTAAATCCCCCCAAAATTCCCTAAATTCTGTCCCCAGACTCCCCAAATTCTGCCGTAAACCCCCCCAAATCTACCTCAAAAATTCCCCCTAAATTCTGCCCCAAATCCCCCCAAACCTCCTCAAATCCCCCCAAAGCCCCCCAAAATCCCAACATTCTCCCCCAAACCTCCTCCAATCCCCCCAGAACTCCCCAAATTCTCCAAAAACTCCTCAAATCTCCCAAAACTCCCCAAATTTCCCCCAAAATTCCCCCCTGAAACTACTCAAATGCTGCCATAACTCCTTAAATTCCCCCCAAAGTCCTCAAATACCCCCAAAAGCCCCCAAATTCTGCCACAAACCCCCTCAAATCTCCCCAATTTTCCCCCAAGCCCCCCAAAACTCCCCAAATCCACCCCAAAACTCCTCAAATCCCCCAAAAATCTCCCTAAAACTCCCCGAATTCCCCCCAAGCTCCCCAAATCCTCCCAAGCCCCCAAACCTCCTCAAATCCCCCCAAAACTCCTGAAATCCCCCCAAATTCCCCTGAAACTCCCCCAAAACTCCTCAAATCCCCCAAACCTCCCCAAATTCTCTCAAAAAACTCCCCAATGTCCCCCAAATCTCCTCAAATCCCCCCGGACCTCCTCAAATCTCCCCAATCTTCCCCCAAAACTCCCCCCAAACTCCTCAAATCTCTCAAATTTTTCCCCCAAAACTCCTCCAATTCCCCCCAAATCTCCCCCAAATCCCTCCCTGAAACTCCTCAAATCCCCCCATAAATCCTCAAATTCCCCAAATTCTACCCCAAAACTCCCCAAGTCCCCCCCAGACCCTCCAAACTCTCCCCCCAAAACTCAAATCCCTCCAAAACTCCCTAAATCCCTCCCAAAACTCCTCAAATCCCCCCAAAACCTTCCCAATTCCCTCCCAGAACTCCTCAAATTCCCCCATAAATCCTCAAACTCCCCAAATTCTACCCCAAAACTCCTCATGTCCCCCCAGACCCTCCAAATTCTCCCCCCAAAACTCAAATCCCCCCAAAACTCCCCAAACTCCCTCCCAAAACTCACCAAATCCCCCCAAAACTCCCCCAAAACTCCTCAGATCACCCCATAAATCCTCAAATTCCCCAAATTCTACCCCAAAACTCCTCATGTCCCCCCCAGACCCTCCAAATTCTTCCCCCAAAACTCCTCAAACCCCCCCAAAACTCCCCAAATTCCCTCCCAGAACTCCTCAAATCCCCCCAAAACTCCCCCAAATCCCTCCCAAAACTCCTCAAATCCCCCCATAAATCCTCCAAATTCTCCCCCCAAAACTCCTCAAATCCCCCCAAAATTCCCCAAATCCCCCCTCAAATCCTCCAAATTCCCTCCCAAACCTCCTCAAATCCCCCCAAATCTCCCCCAAATCCCTCCCTGAAACTACTCAAATCCCCCAAAATTTCCTCAAATTCCCCAAATTCTACCCCAAAACTCCTCATGTCCCCCCAGACCCTCCAAATTCTCCCCCCAAAACTACTCAAATCCCCCCAAAACCTTCCCAATTCCCTCCTAAACTCCTCAAATCCCCCCAAAACGTTCCAAATTCTCCTCCCAGAACTCCTCAAATCCCCCCAAAACTCCCCAAACTCCCTCCCAAAACTCCCCAAATCCCCTCCCAAAACTCCTCAAATCCCCCCAAAACGTTCCAAATTCTCCTCCCAGAACTCCTCAAATTCCCCCCAAAACTCCCCCCAAATCCCTCCCAAAACTCCTCAAATCCCCCCATAAATCCTCAAACTCCCCAAATTCTACCCCAAAACTCCTCATGTCCCCCCCAGACCCTCCAAATTCTCCCCCTAAAACTCCTCGAATCCCCCCAAAACCTTCCCAATTCCCCCCCAGAACTCCTCAAATTCCCCCCAAAACTCCCCCAAATCCCTCCCAAAACTCCCTAAATCCCCCCAAAACTGCCCAAATTCCCTCCCAAAACTCCCCAAATCCCCCCATGACTCCTCAAATTCCCTCCCAAAACTCCTCAAATCCCCCCAAAACGTTCCAAATTTCCCCCCAATCCCCGCGGTAAAAGGGGGCGATGCCGACCCAGGTGGGACTCGAACCCACAATCCCCAGCTCCGGAGGCTGATGCCTTGTCCATTAGGCCACTGGGCCGGGCGCGGGCCCGCGGCGCCGGGCGCCACCTGCGGGCGCTCCCGGGGACAGCGGGGACACGGGGGGGACACGGGGGGGATTGGGGACATCGAGGGGACACGGGGGGGACACGGGGGAGGATCGGGGACATTGGGGGGACAAGGGGAGGGACACGGAGGGGGGACATTGAGGGGACATTGGGGAGGCACAGGGGGACATTGGGGGGATATTGGGGATATTGGGGGGCATTGGGGACATTGGGGAGACACGGGGGGGACATTGAGAACATTGGGGGACAAGGCGAGGGACACGGGGGGGACATTGAGGGGACATTGGGGAGGCACAGAGGGACATTGGGGGGATATTGGGGGACATTGAGGACATTGGGGAGACACGGGGGGGACACGGGGGGACATTAAGGACATTGGGGGACAAGGGGAGGGACACGGCGGGGGACATTGAGGGGACATTGGGGGGATATTGGGGACATTGGGGGGACATTGGGGAGGCACAGGGGGACATTGGGGGATATTGGGGACATTGAGGACATTGGGGGGACAAGGGGGGGACAAGGGGGGGACACGGGGGGGACATTGGGAGACAGAGAGGACACGGAGAGGACACGGGGGGGACATTGAGGGGACATCGGGAACATCGGGAATATTGGGGGGCACAGGGGGACACGGGGGGACATTAGAGGGGACATTGAGGGGACATTGGGGACGTTTGGGAGGACACAGGGGGACACGGGGAGGGGCACGGGGGGGACATTGTGGGGGCATTTGGGATATTGGGGGGCATTGGGGACATTGGGGGACATTGGGGGGACACGGGGGGACAGAGGGGGGGACACGGGGGGGACACTGGGGGGACATTGGGGGCATTGAGGACATTGTGGGGGGGGACAGAGGGGGGACGTGGGGGTAACAGAGGTGGGGACATGGAGGGGATATTGGGGGGGATATGGGGGGGACATTGAGGGGACATTGGGGGGATATTGGGGACATTGAGGACATTGGGGGACATTGGGGGGACACGGGGGGGACATTGGGGACATGGGGGGGACATGGGAGGGACACGGGGGGGACACTGAGGGGACATTTGGGACATTTGGGGGACATTGGGGGGACATTGAGAACATGGGGAGACATGGGGGGGACACGGGGGGGACAGAACGGGGACACGGGGGGGACACTGAGGGAACACTGAGGGGACATTGGGGACATTGGGGATGTTGGGGGACATTGAGGGGACACGGGGTGGACATGTGGGGGACACAGGGGTGTCCAGAGGTTCCTGGGGGTGGCCCCAGTGACCTCAGGTGTCCCCGTGAGTGACCTGAGGTGTCCCCAGGTGTCCCCAGGTGTCCCCAGGTGTCCCGTGGTGCCCTGTGCTGACCCCTCTCTCTCTCTCCCTCTCTCTCTCTGTGTCTGTCCCGTGTCTGTTTGTCTGTCCCGGTGTATCCCGTGTCTGTCCCGTGTCTGTCTGCCTGTCCCGGTGTATCCCGTGTCTGTCTGTCTGTCCCATGTCTGTCTGTCTGTCCCGGTGTATCCCGTGTCTGTCTGTCTGTCCCGTGTCTGTCTGCCTGTCCTGGTGTATCCTGTGTCTGTCCCGTGTCTGTCTGTCTGTCCCGGTGTATCCCTCTGTCTGTCCCGTGTCTGTCTGCCTGTCCCGGTGTATCCTGTGTCTGTCCCATGTCTGTCTGTCTGTCCCGGTGTATCCCGTGTCTGTCTGTCTGTCCCGTGTCTGTCTATCCTGTGTCTGTCTCGTGTCTGTCCCGTGTCTACCCCATGTCTACCCCCTGTCTGTTTGTCTATCCTGTGTCTATCCCCGTGTATCCTGTGTCTGTCTGTCTGTCCCGTGTCTATCTCTCCCGGTGTATCCTGTGTCTATCCCGTGTCTATCCTGTGTCTATCCCATGTCTGTCTGTGTGTCTGCCTGTCCCGTGTCTGTCTGTCCCGTGTCTATCCCGTGTCTGTCTGTCCCGTGTCTATCCCGTGTCTGCCTGTCTGTCTGCCTGTCCCATGTCTGTCTATCGGGTGTCTGTCCTGTGTCTGTCTGTGTGTCTGTCCATCCCGTGTCTGTCTATCGGGTGTCTGTCCTGTGTCTCTCTATCCGGTGTCTATTGGGTGTCTGTCTGTCCCGTGTCTGTCCCGTGTCTGTGTATCTGTCCCGTGTCTATCGGGTGTCTATCCCGTGTCTGTCTATCCCGTGTCTGTCTGTGTGTCTGTCCATCCCGTGTCTGTCTATCGGGTGTCTGTCCGGTGTCTATTGGGTGTCTGTCTGTCCCGTGTCTGTCCGGTGTCTACCCCGTGTCTATCCCGTGTCTGTCTGTCCCGTGTTTATCCTGTGTCTATCCCATGTCTGTCCCATGTCTGTCTGTGTGTCTGCCTGTCCCGTGTCTGTCTATCGGGTGTCTGTCCCGTGTCTGTCTGTCCCGTGTGTGTCTGTCTGTCTATCCGGTGTCTGTCCCGTGTCTGTGTATCTGTCCCGTGTCTATCGGGTGTCTATCCGGTGTCTGTCTACCCGGTGTCTATCCCGCGTCTGTCTGTCCCGTGTCTGTCTGTCTATCCCGTGTCTGTCTATCCGGTGTCTGTCCGGTGTCTGTCCGTGTGTCCGTGTGTCGGCCGCAGGCTCCGGCCGCGCGCAGGCGCTGTTGCTGTCGGCAGGGGGCGCCGTTCACCGCCTGGCGGACGGGCTCGCGCTCGGCTCCGCCTTCGCCGCTTCCGGCAGCGCCGGGGCCGCCGCGGGGGCGGGGCTGGCCCTGCACGAGCTGCCCCGGGCACTGAGTAAGGGGCGGGGCCTCGGGGGAGGGGCGGGGTTATGGGAACGAAGGCGGGATTATGGGAATGGGGCGGGGTTATGGGAACGAAGGCGGGGTTATGGGAATGGGGCGGGGCTGGCCCCGCACGAGCTGCCCCAGGAGCTGAATAAGGGGCGGGGCTTCGGGGAAGGGGCGGGGTTATTGTATGGGGTCGGGGTTATTGGAATGGAGGCGGAGTTATGGGAATAGGGGCGGGGCTGGTGCTGCATGAGCTGCCGCGAGCGCGCAGTAAGGGGCGGGGTCTCTGGAGAGGGGGCGGGGCTTGTTCTAGAAGCTGCGGGGAGGCGGGGGGGGGTGTCAGTGTCACTGTCCCCGCAGGTGACACCTGGCGCTGTCCTGAGTTTGGGGACATTTCTCAGTGTGTCTGTCCCGTGTTTGGGGACAGTTCTGAGTGTGGCTGTCCCTCAGGTGACACCTGTCCCGTCTTTGGGGACAGTTCTGAGTGTGGCTGTCCCCGTGTTTGGGGACAGTTCTGAGTGTGGCTGTCCCTTAGGTGACACCTGGCGCTGTGCCCGTGTTTGGGGCCAGCTCTCAGTGTCGCTGTCCCCGCAGGTGACGCGCTGGTGCTGTCGCAGTCGGGGCTGGGCACTCGGCGCACGGTGGCCCTGGCGGCGGCCGCGGCGCTGCCGGTGGTGCCGGGGGTGGTGGCCGGGCTGGCCCTGGGGGCCGCCCCCGCCGCCCGCACCTGGCTCGCGGCCCTGGGAGGGGGCTTCCTGCTGCACCTGGCGCTGTGCCACATGGTGAGGGACATTGGGGACATCGGGGGGATTGGGGACACTCAGGGGGATTAGGGACATCGGGGGGATTGGGGCTTCCTGCTGCACCTGGCGCTGTGCCACATGGTGAGGGACATTGGGGACATCGGGGACATCGGGGGGATTGGGGACACTGGGGACACTCAGGGGGATCGGGGACACTGGGGACATCGGGAACATTGGGGCTTCCTGCTGCACCTGGCACTGTGCCACATGGTGAGGGACATCGGCGACATCAGGGACATCGCTGGGATTGGGGACACTCAGGGGGATTGGGGACATTGGGGACATTGGGGGATATTGGGGACATCAGGGGACACTGGGGCTTCCTGCTGCACCTGGCGCTGTGCCACATGGTGAAGGACATCGGGGACACTCAGGGGGATTGGGGACATTGAGGACATTGGGGACATTGGGGCTTCCTGCTGTACCTGGGGCTGTGCCACATGGTGAAGGACATTGGGGACACTCAGGGGGATTGGGGACACTGGGGACATTGGGGACACTGGGGCTTCCTGCTGCACCTGGTCCTGTGCCACATGGTGAGGGACATTGGGGACATTGGAGACATTGGGGCTTCCTGCTGCACCTGGCACTGTGTCAAATGGTGAGGGACATTGGGGACATCGGGGACATCGGGGGGATTGGGGCTTCCTGCTGCACCTGGCGCTGTGCCACATGGTGAGGGACATCGGGGACACTCAGGAGGATTGGGGACATTGGGGACACTGGGGCTTCCTGCTGCACCTGGTCCTGTGCCACATGGTGAGGGACACGGGGACATCGGGGACATTGGGGGACACGGGGACATTGGGGACACTGGGGACATTGGGGGACTTTGAGGACATTGGGAACATTGGGGCTTCCTGCTGCACCTGGCACTGTGTCACATGGTGAAGGACATTGGGGACACTGGGGACACGGGGACATTGGGTACACTCAGGGGGATTGGGGACACTGGGGACATTGGGGACATTGGGGACATTGGGGACACTGGGGCTTCCTGCTGCACCTGGCGCTGTGCCACATGGTGGGGGACATTGGGGGACATTGGGGACATGGGGACACAGTGGCATCCAGGGGACATTGGGGACAGTGGGGTGACTCTCAGGTGTCCCACTGGTGCTTGTGGGTTCCTGCAGCTGTCCCACCTGGGTGTCCCCAGGTGACTCTCAGGTGTCCCCAGGTGACCCTCAGGTGTTCCACAGGTGACACTCAGGCGTCTCCAGGTGACTCTTGGGTGTCACCCAGGTGACTCTCAGGTGACACTCAGCTATCTCAGGTGTCCCCCAGCTGTCCCCCAGGTGACACTCAAGTATCTCAGGTGACACTCAGGTGACCCTCAGGTGTCCCCAGGTGTCACTCAGGTATCTCAGGTGACTCTCAGGTACCTCAGGTGACTGTCAGGTGTCCCCAGATGACTCTCAGGTGCCCCCAGGTGTCACTCAGGTGACCCTAAGGTGTCCCCAGGTGTCACTCAGGTACCCCAGGTGACTCTCAGGTGTCCCCAGGTGTCACTCAGGTGTCACTCAGGTACCCCAGGTGACTCTCAGGTGTCACTCAGGTACCCCAGGTGACTCTCAGGTGTCCCCAGGTGTCACTCAGATATCTCAGGTGTCCCCAGGTGTCACTCAGGTACCTCAGGTGACTCTCAGGTGTCCCCAGGTGACTCTCAGGTGACCCTCAGGTGTCCCCAGGTGTCACTCAGGTACCTCAGGTGCCACTCAGATGACTCTCAGGTGCCACTCAGGTGTCCCCAGGTGACTCTCAGGTGACACTCAAGTATCTCAGGTGACTCTCAGATGACCCTCAGGTATCACAGGTGACTGTCAGGTATCTCAGGTGCCACTCAGGTGACTCTCAGGTGCCACTCAGGTACCTCAGGTGACTCTCAGGTGTCCCCAGGTGTCACTCAGGTCCCCCAGGTGACTCTCAGGTGTCCCCCAGGTGCCGGCCATGCTGTCCATGCGCTCCCCCAGCCCCTGGGCGCTGCTGGGGCTGCAGAGTGCGGGGCTGCTCGGGGGCTGGGCGCTGCTGCTGCTGCTGGCCCTGAATGAGCAGGGGGACGAGCACTGACACACCTGGGCACACCTGGACACATCTGGAACACACCTCGATACACCTGGACACACCTGGAACATACCTGGACACATCTGGATACACCTGGATGGACCTGGAACACACCTGGGCACACCTGGAGGCACCTGGGCACACCCAAACACACCTGGAACAGCATCTGGAACATACCTGAAACAGCACCTGGACACACCTGGACCCACCTGAATGCACCTGGATGGACCTGGGACACACCTGGATACACCTGGACACACCTGGACCAGCACTTGGACACACCTGGATGGACGTCGAACACATCTGGACACACCTGGGCACACCTGGGGATGCCCCCCAAGACCCTGCCCAGCCCCAGGCTCAGCTCCTGGAACAGCACCTGGGTGCAGCTGGAACACACCTGGGCACAGCTGGAACACACCTGGATGGACGTGGAACACACCTGGACACACCTGGGGCCAGCTGGGGGCACCCTCAGACCCTCCCCGGGGGGGCAATGGGGCAATAAAGGTGGAAATGGAACTGGAGTCCTGGATCTGAGATGGGGCACTGGGAATGGACTGGGAGGGACTGGGAGGAACTGGGAGGATCTGGGGTGCAGCCCCTTTTGGGGAGGCTATAGGGTCCCTATGGGGGTCCAGCCCTTTTTGTGGGGTCCTGACTCCCTCCAGCCCCTCCCCATGGGGTCCAGCCCCTTTTTGGAGTGTCCAGGACCCCCAAATCCCCCCAAATTTCCCCCAAATCCCCCCAGAGGGTCGGTGGGGTTTTGGGGGGGTTCCCCGGGGGTCCCCGGTTCCGCTGGAGGACCCCGCGTCTCTATGGTCGGTGCGGGAGCGGCCAGAGCGGCCCCAGGAGCGCCGCTCTAGCGGCACTTCCGGCCCCACTTCCGGCATCTCTGTGGTGGCGGCGGCAGCGGCGGGAGCGGGACGGGCCCGCGTGGGAACGGTGAGGATGGGGCGCGAATTTTGGTGGATTTTGGGGATTTTGAGGGGGTTTTTGGGGGCGTTTGAGGGGGACTGAGGAGTGCAGGGGGCGGTGAAGGGAGATGGGGTGGCTGAGGGGAGTTTTAGCGGGTCCGTGAGGGGAAAATGGGGGGAATGAGGGGGAAGGCTTTAGGGATGCTTTGGGGGACGGGAGGGGGTTGAGGGAAAATTTGGGGGGTCCGTGAGGGGAAATGGGGAGGACTGAGGGGGGAAAATGGGGAGGGTCCTGTGAGGGGAAATTTAAGGGGGTCTGTGAGGGGGAAATGGGGGGGTCCTTTGGGGTAAGTTTGAGGGATCTGAGGGGAGTTTTAGGGCGTCCGTGAGGGGAAAAATGGGGAGCTCTGAGGGGAAATTTGGGGCGTCCGTGGGGGGGACTGAGGGGGGAACTTTTGGGGGGGGTCTGAGGGGGAAATTTGCGGGGCTCTTTAAAGTTCATAGGGAATAATTGGGGTTGAGGGGTCCGAGGGGAAATTTGGGGGGTCTGTGAGGGGGAAATGGGGGAGGCCGAGGGGAGGAAATGGGGAGGGTCCTGTGAGGGGTCCGAGCGGAGTTTTGGGGGTCCGTGAGGAGAAAATGAGGGGGAAGAGTTTAGGGGACACTTTGAGGGTGCCAAGGCATCCATGGGGATGATTTGGGGTGTTCTGAGAGGTCTGAGGGGAAATTTTGGGGGTGCATGAGGAGGAAATTGGGGGGAACTGAGGGGGGAAAATGGGGAGGGTCCCGTGAGGGGTCTGAGGGGGAATTTGGGGGGTGTGTGAGGGGAAAATGGGGGGGACTGAGGAGGGAGCTTTGGGGGGAGATTTGAGGGGTCCTTTGGGGGGTTCTGAGTGAAAATTTGAGGGGTCTGTGAGGGGAAAATGGGGGAAACTGAGGGGAGAGGTTTGAGGGGTCCTTTGGGGGAGAGTGAGGGGAAATTTTGGGGGGTGCATGAGGGGAAAATGGGGGAAAACTGAGGGGGGAAATTTTGGGGGACACTTTGAGGGTGTTGAGGGATCCATGGGGATGAGATTTGAGGGGGTCTGAGGGGAAATGGGGGGATTTTGTGAGGGGGAAATGGGGGGGACTGAGGAGGAAGGTTGGAGGCATCTTTTGGGGGTATCTGAGGAGAGATTTTGGGGGTGCATGAGAAAGCAATGAAAGGGACTGAGGGGGAAGGTTTGAGGGGTCCTTTGGGGTGGTGGAGGGAAAATTTGGGAGATCTGTGAGGAGAAATGGGGGAAAACTGAGGGGGAAACTTTGGGGGACACTTTGAGGGTGTTGAGGGATCCATGGGGATGAGATTTGGGGTGTTCTGAGAGGTCTGAGGGGAAATTTTGGGGGTGCATGAGGAGGAAATAGGGGGGAACTGAGGGGGGAAAATGGGGAGGGACCTGTGAGGGGTCTGAGGGGGAATTTGGGGGGTGTGTGAGGGGAAAATGGGGGGGACTGAGGGGAGAGGTTTGAGGGGTCCTTTGGGGGAGAGTGAGGGGAAATTTTGGGGGGTGCATGAGGGGAAAATGGGGAAAAACTGAGGGGGGAAATTTTGGGGGACACTTTGAGGGTGTTGAGGGATCCATGGGGATGAGATTTGGGGTGTTCTGAGAGGTCTGAGGGGAAATTTTGGGGGTGCATGAGGAGGAAATTGGGGGGAACTGAGGGAGGGAAAATGGGGAGGGTCCTGTGAGGGGTCTGAGGGGGAATTTGGGGAGTCCATGAGGGGAAAAGGGGGGGGGACTGAGGGGGGAGATTTTAGGAATCCTTTGGGGGGGTCTGAGGAAGGTTTTGGGGGGTCCATGAGGGGAAAATGGGGGTGCTGAGAGGGGAGGTCTGGGGGTTACTTTGGGGGGGTCTGAGGGGAAATTTGGGGACTCTTTGGGGTTCATGGGGTTAATTTGGGTTGAGGGGTTTTGAGGGGTCTGAGGGGGAATTTGGGGGGTCCGTGAGGGGAAAATGGTGGGGACTGAGGGGGGAAATGGGGAGGGTCCTGTGAGGGGTCTGAGGGGAAATTTGGGGGGTCTGTGAGGGGGAAATGGGGGAACTGAGGGGAAAAAGTTTGGGGGACACTTTGAGGGTGTTGAGGGATCCATGGGGATGAGATTTGGGGTGTTCTGAGAGGTCTGAGGGGAAATTTTGGGGGTGCATGAGGAGGAAATTGGGGGGAACTGAGGGGGGAAAATGGGGAGGGTCCCGTGAGGGGTCTGAGGGGGAATTTGGGGGGTGTGTGAGGGGAAAATGGGGGGGACTGAGGGGAGAGGTTTGAGGGGTCCTTTGGGGGAGAGTGAGGGGAAATTTTGGGGGGTGCATGAGGGGAAAATGGGGGAAAACTGAGGGGGGAAATTTTGGGGGACACTTTGAGGGTGTTGAGGGATCCATGGGGATGAGATTTGAGGGGATCTGAGGGGAAATGGGGGGATTTTGTGAGGGGGAAATGGGGGGGACTGAGGAGGAAGGTTGGAGGCATCTTTTGGGGGTATCTGAGGAGAGATTTTGGGGGTGCATGAGAAAGCAATGAAAGGGACTGAGGGGGAAGGTTTGAGGGCGTCCTTTGGGGTGGTGGAGGGAAAATTTGGGAGATCTGAGGGGAAAATGGGGGAAAACTGAGGGGGGAAATTTTGGGGGACACTTTGAGGGTGTTGAGGGATCCATGGGGATGAGATTTGGGGTGTTCTGAGAGGTCTGAGGGGAAATTTTGGGGGTGCATGAGGAGGAAATAGGGGGGAACTGAGGGGGGAAAATGGGGAGGGTCCTGTGAGGGGTCTGAGGGGGAATTTGGGGGGTGCATGAGGGGGAAATGGGGGGGACTGAGGGGGGAGATTATAGGAATCCTTTGGGGGGGGGTTCTGAGGAAGGTTTTGGGGGGGTCCCTGAGGGGAAAATGGGGGGACTGAGAGGGGAGGTCTGGGGGTTCCTTTGGGGGGGTCTGAGGGGAAAATTTGGGGACTCTTTGGGGTTCATGGGGTTAATTTGGGGTTGAGGGGTTTTGAGGGGTCTGAGGGGAAATTTGGGGGGTCTGTGAGGGGGAAATGGGGGAACTGAGGGGGAAACTTTGGGGGACACATTGAGGGTGTTGAGGGATCCATGAGGATGAGATTTGGGATGTTCTGAGAGGTCTGAGGGGAAATTTGAGGGATCTGTGAGGGGAAAGGGGAAATCTGGGGGGTGCACGAGGGAGAAATGGGGGGCATTGAGGGGGAACCTTTGGGGGGTTCCTTTGGGAGGGCTCTGAGGGGAAATTTTGGGGCTCTGTGAGGGGAAAATGGGGGGACTGAGGGGGGAGGTTTTAGGGGTCTGAGGAGAAATTTCGGGGCTCCCTGAAGGGAAAATGGGGGGTGAGGTGTTAGGGATCATTTCAGGGAATAGCTGAGAAGCCTGAGGGGAAATTTTCGGGCTTCCCATTTTTCCCCAATTCCCCATTTCTCACCCCAATTCCCATTTCTCACCCCAATTCCCATTTCTCCCCCAATTCCCATTTCTCACCCCAGTTCCCCATTTTTCCCCCAATTCCCCATTTCTCCCCCCAATTCCCATTTCTCACCCCAATTCCCCATTTTTTTCCCCATTTCTCACCCCAATTCCCCATTTCTCCCCCCAATTCCCCATTTCTCACCCCAATTCCCCATTTCTCCTCCCAATTCCCCATTTCTCCTCCCAATTCCCCATTTCTCCCCCCAATTCCCCATTTCTCCCCCCAATTCCCCATTTCTCCCCCCAATTCCCATTTCTCACCCCAATCCCCATTTCTCACCCCCAATCCCCATTTCTCACCCCAATTCCCCATTTTTCCCCCAATTCCCATTTCTCACCCCAATTCCCCATTTTTTTTCCCCATTTCTCACCCCAATTCCCCATTTTTTCCCCCATTTCTCCCCCCAATTCCCCATTTCTCCCCCCAATTCCCCATTTTTCCCCATTTCTTCCCCATTTCTCCCCCCAATCCCCCATTTCTCACCCCAATCCCCATTTCTCCCCCCAATTCCCCATTTCTGCCCCCAATTCCCATTTCTCCCCCAATTCCCATTTCTCACCCCAGTTCCCCATTTTTTCCCCCAATTCCCCATTTCTCCCCCCAATTCCCATTTCTCACCCCAATCCCCATTTCTCACCCCAATTCCCCATTTTTCCCCCAATTCCCATTTCTCACCCCAATTCTCCATTTTTTCCCCATTTCTCACCCCAATTCCCCATTTTTTCCCCATTTCTCACCCCAATTCCCATTTCTCACCCCAATTCCCATTTCTCACCCCAATTCCCCATTTTTTCCCCATTTCTCCCCCCCAATTCCCCATTTTTTCCCCATTTCTCCCCCCAATTCCCCATTTCTCCCCCCAATTCCCATTTCTCCCCCCCAATTCCCCATTTTTTTCCCCATTTCCTCCCTCCAATTCCCATTTCTCACCCCAATTCCCCATTTTCCCCCAATTCCCATTTTTCCCCCATTTCTCCCCCCAATCCCCATTTCTCACCCCATTTCTCTCTCTCCCAGCCCCCCAGGTGGATTTGGGCTGTTTTTGGGGCCATGTACGCCGTGTACAAGCAGAGCCACCCTCCCACAGGGCTGGAGTTTTCCCTTTATTGCCATTTCTTCTCTGCGGCCGAGAGGAACCTGGTGGTGGCTGGGACCTCGCAGCTCTTCGTGTATCGGCTCAACCACGAGCCTGAGGTGAGCCTGCAAAATCAACCCTCAGAATGAGCCTGAAAAATGGACCTGAAAAATGAACCCTCAAATATTAACCCTCAAAATGAGCCCTCAAAAAGGAACCCGAAAAATGAACCTGAAAAATGAACCCTCAAATATTAACCCTCAAAATGAACCTCAAAAAGGAACCCTTAAAATGAACCTGAAAAATGAACCCTCAAATATTAACCCTCAAAATGAACCTCAAAAAGGAACCCTTAAAATGAACCTGAAAAATGAACCCTCAAATATTAACCCTCAAAATGAGCCTGAAAAATGAACCCTCAGAATGAACCTGAAAAATGAACCTGAAAAATGAACCCCCAAATATTAACCCTCAAAATGAGCCCTCAAAAAGGAGCCCTTAAAATGAACCTGAAAAATGATCCCTCAAATATTAACCCTCAAATGAGCCTGAAAAATGAACCCTCAGAATGAACCTGAAAAATGAACCTGAAAAATGAACCCCCAAATATTAACCCTCAAAATGAGCCCTCAAAAGGAAGCTCAAAAGGAACCTCAAAAATGGACCCTCAAAAATGAGCCTGAAAAATGAACCCTCAAATATGAACCCTCAAAATGAACCCTCAGAAATGAGGCCTCAAAATGAGCCCTCATAAAGGAACCTCAAAAAGGAACCCTCAAAATGAGCCCTCAGAAATGAGCCCTCAAAATGAACCCTCAAATATTAACCCTCAAAATGAGCCCTCAAAAAGGAACCTCAAAAATGAGCCCTCAAAAAGGAACCTCAAAATGAACCTGAAAAATGAACCCGAAAAATGAGCCTTCAAAATGGAACCCTTAAAATGAACCTCAAAAAGGAACCTCAAAAAGGAACCCTCAAAATGACCCCTCAAAATGAACCTGAAAAATGAACCTGAAAAATGAACCCTCAGAAATGGGCCCTCAAATATTAACCCTCAAAATGAGCCCTCAAAAAGGAACCCGAAAAATGAACCTGAAAAATGAACCCTCAAATATTAACCCTCAAAATGAGCCCTCAAAAAGGAACCTCAAAAATGGACCCTCAGAAATGAACCTGAAAAATGAACCCTCAAAATGAGCCCTTAAATATGAACCTTCAAAAATGAACCCTCAAAATGAGCCCTCATAAATGAACCCTCATAAATGAACCCTCATAATGAACCCTCAAAATGAACGCTCAAAATGAACCTGAAAAATGGACCCTCAAATATTAACTCTCAAATATTAACCCTCAAAATGAGCCCTCAAAAAGGAACCTCAAAAATGAACCTGAAAAATTAACCCTCAAAATGAACCCTCAAAAAGGAACCTCAAAAATGAGCCCTCATAAATGAACCCTCATAAATGAACCCTCATAATGAACCCTCAAAATGAACCTGAAAAATGAACCTGAAAAATGAACCCTCAAATATTAACCCTCAAAATGAGCCCTCAGAAATGAGGCCTCAAAATGAGCCCTGATAAAGGAACCTCAAAAATGAGCCCTCAAAAAGGAACCTTAAAATGAACCTGAAAAATGAACCCGAAAAATGAGCCTTCAAAATGGAACCCTTAAAATGAACCTCAAAAAGGAACCTCAAAAAGGAACCCTCAAAATGACCCCTCAAAATGAACCTGAAAAATGAACCCTCAGAAATGGGCCCTCAAATATTAACCCTCAAAATGAACCTCAAAAAGGAACCCTTAAAATGAACCTGAAAAATGAACCTGAAAAATATTAACCCTCAAAATGAGCCCTCATAAATGAACCCTCATAAATGAACCCTCATAATGAACCCTCAAAATGAACCTGAAAAATGAACCTGAAAAATGGACCCTCAAAATGATCCCTCAGATATTAACCCTCAAAATGAGCCCTCAAAAAGGAACCCTTAAAATGAACCTGAAAAGTGAACCCTCAAATATTAACCCTCAAAATGAGCCCTCATAATGAACCTTCAAAAATGAGCCCTCAAATATGAACTCTCATAAAGAAGCCTCAAAATGAACCCTCAAAATGAACTCTCAGAAATGAACCCTCAGAAATGGACCCTCAGTAATGAACCCTCAAAATGAGCCTGAAAAATGAACCCTCAAAATGAGCCCTCAAAATGGAACCCTCAAAATGAGCCCTCAAAAAGGAACCTCAAAAATGAGTCCTCAGAAATGGACCCTCAGATATTAACCCTTAAAATGAGCCCTCAAAATGAGCCTGAAAAATGAACCTGAAAAATGGACCCTCAAATATTAACCCTCAAAATGAGCCCTCAAAAAGGAACCTCAAAAATGGACCCTCAAAATGAACCTGAAAAATGAACCCTCAAAATGAGCCCTTAAATATGAACCTTCAAAAATGAACCCTCAAAATGAACCCTCAAAATGAACCCTCAAAATGAGCCCTCATAAATGAGCCCTCATAAATGAACCCTCAAAATGAACCTGAAAAATGGACCCTCAAATATTAACCCTCAAAATGAGCCCTCAAAAAGGAACCCTTAAAATGAACCTGAAAAATGATCCCTCAAATATTAACCCTCAAAATGAGCCTGAAAAATGAACCCTCAGAATGAACCTGAAAAATGAACCTGAAAAATGAACCCCCAAATATTAACCCTCAAAATGAGCCCTCAAAAAGGAACCTCAAAAATGAGTCCTCAGAAATGGACCCTCAGATATTAACCCTCAAAATGAGCCCTCAAAAAGGAACCTCAAAAAGGAACCCTCAAAATGAACCTGAAAAATGAACCTGAAAAATGAACCCTCAAAAATGAACCTCATAAATGAACCCTCAAAAATGAACCTCATAAATGAGCCCTCAAAAATGAACCTCATAAATGAGCCCTCAAAAAGGAACCTCAAAAATGAACCCTTGAAAATGAACCTGGAAAAATGAACCTGAAAAATGAGCCTGAAAAATGAGCCCTCAAAAAGGAGCCTCAAAAATGAACCCTCAAAAAGGAACCTCAAAAATGGACCTTCAAAATGAAGCTGAAAAATGAGCCTGAAAAATGAGCCTGAAAAATGAACCCCCCCCCAAAAAAGCCCCCAAAAATGACCACCAAAACTGACACACCCCAAAAAACTGATTCTAACAGAAGAACACCCAAAAAAACCCCCAAAATCCCTCAAGAAACTGATTCTGACAGAAAAACACCCAAAAACCCCAACCCCCCCAAAAAAACTGATTCTGACAGAAAAACCCCCCAAAAAACCCCAAAAGTGACTCCCCCAAACTGCCCCACAAAATAACTCCCCAATTTCCCCTTTTCCCCCCCAATTCTTATTCCCAAATTTCCCTTTCCCCCCCTCATTTCCCTTTTCCCCCATTTTCCCTTTTCCCCATTTTCCCCCCTTTTCCCCCTTTTCCCCCCTCTTTTCCATTTTCCCCCCTTTCCCCCCCTTTTGCCCATTTTCCCCCCTCTTCCCTCTTTTCCCTTTTTCCCTTTTCCCCCCTTTTCCCCCCTTGTCCCTTTTCCCCCCTTTTCCCTTCTTTCCCCATTTCCCCCCATTTTCCCTTTTCCCCATTTTCCCCTTTTTTCCCATTTCCCCCCCCTTTTCCCTTTTTCCCCCTCTTTTCCCTTTCCCCCTTTTTCCCTTTTCCCCCTCTTTTTTCCCTCTTTCCCCTTTTCCCCTTTTTCCCATTTTACCTCCTCTTTCCCCTTTTTCCCCCCATTTCCCCTCTTTTCCCTTTTTCCCCTTTTTCCTTTTTCCCATTT
>NC_071675.1:0-5000 GCF_020745825.1 Agelaius phoeniceus
GTGTCAAATCACACGTTTTGTCTCTCAGCAGCTCGAGGCTGGAGAGCATTTCCCCTGGGGGTCGGGAGGGCAGGGGCACAAGGGGCTGAGTTTGCCGATCGCACCTGTGCCATCAGAAGGATCCTGCCCGGCGCTCCTTGCGCTCGCCATTCTCCGGGCCATCGCTGTGTTTTACTGCTCAGCGATGCCGCTCCATCCGTTTGCGTGGAAGGAAGAGCCACGAGCACTGAGGCACTCAGCAGCCGTGTCATGCCAGCGATGTCGAGCGCTCTCTGCTCGCAAGGCTGAGCCCGCCGCGGAGCCGCCTCCGCAGCCGCTCGTCCGCCCCCGCCCGCAGCAGCGGCAGCGGCCCGAGGGAGACGGCTGCAGCTCGGCGGCTCCCGCGCCTCCGCCAGCCCGAGGGCAGCCGCCGCACAGTGACCGCGGCAGCGCCCGGCGCCGCTCGCCCGGGGCGGCTCCTGCAGCTCCCGGCCCGCGGCAGCAAAGCACCGCCTGGCGCTCCGCCATCGGCGGGCGGCAGCGCGCCCCGCCCGAGCTCAGCCCCCGCCACCGGGACCGCTGAGCGAGGCCGAGGCACCGGGCGGACGCCCCTTCCGCGCCGCTCGGCTCCGTGCGGGCGGCCGGACGGAGGCTTCGCCCCTCCAGCGTCGCTGCCGCGGCTCCGTCCCGCGCGGGACAGGCGCCGGGAGCTCCCCGCGCCCAGCCCGCTCCCCCGGCGAGCGGCCGCCTCGGCCCGCCAGCCATTCATATGGCGCGTCGGCCGTTGCGTCAGACGCCGCGCTTTACGGCCGCAGGGCCTGCCGGGAGTTGGAGTCTCGGACTGACAGCCACCGCTCCGTTCTCCGCCACCGGGAGCTGCGCTCCCGCCAGGGGATCAAACGGCTCCTTCGCTCCTGGGCGCGGAAGCACCTTAGGCAGCACCGCCCCTCCCGAATGTCCTTTCTTTTCCACTCCAACTCTTTTTCTTTTTTTCCACTCTGTTTTTCACCCCCTTTTCCACTTTCGCTCTTTCTTTTTCACTCTCACCCTTTTCCTTTTTCATTTTTTTTCTTCCTTTCTCTTCCTCCTTTTTTTTTTTCTTCCTTTCCTTTTTCCTTTTCTTTCTTTCGCTCTTTCTTTCTTTCTGTCTGTCTTTCTCTATTTCTTTCTTTCTCTCGCTCTCTTCCTGTCTCTCTCTTTCTTTCTTTCTGTCTGTCTCTCTGTCTCTCTCTCTCTCTGTCTCTCTTTCTCTCTTTCTCTCTCTCTCTGTCTCTCTTTCTTTCTTTCTCTCTTTCTCTCTCTCTCTCTGTCTCTCTCTCTGTCTCTCTTTCTCTGTCTCTGTTTCTTTCTTTCTCTCTTTCTCTCTCTCTGTCTCTCTCTCTGTCTCTCTGTCTCTCTTTCTATCTTTCTCTCTCTCTCTGTCTCTCTTTCTTTCTTTCTCTCTTTCTCTCTCTCTCTCTGTCTCTCTCTCTGTCTCTCTTTCTCTCTCTCTCTGTCTCTCTTTCTTTCTTTCTCTCTTTCTCTCTCTCTCTCTGTCTCTCTCTCTGTCTCTCTTTCTCTCTCTCTCTGTCTCTCTTTCTTTCTTTCTCTCTTTCTCTCTCTCTCTCTCTGTCTCTCTCTCTGTCTCTCTTTCTCTCTCTCTCTGTCTCTCTTTCTTTCTTTCTCTCTTTCTCTCTCTCTCTCTGTCTCTCTCTCTGTCTCTCTTTCTCTCTCTCTCTGTCTCTCTTTCTTTCTTCCTCTCTTTCTCTCTCTCTCTCTGTCTCTCTCTCTGTCTCTCTTTCTCTCTCTCTCTGTCTCTCTTTCTTTCTTTCTCTCTCTCTCTTTCTTTCTTTCTCTCTGTCTTTCTTTCTTTCTCTCTCTCTCTTTCTTTCTTTCTCTCTGTCTTTCTTTCTTTCTCTCTCTCTCTTTCTTTCTTTCTCTCTGTCTTTCTTTCTTTCTTTCTCTCTCTCTCTCTTCTTTCTTTCTCTTTGTCTCTTCTTCTTTCTTTCTCTCTGTCTCTCTTTCTTTCTCTCTCTCTTTTCTTTCTCTCTCTTTCTTCTTTCTGTCTCTTTCTTTCTTTCTCTCTCTCTCTTTCTCTCTCTCTCTTCTCTTTCTTTCTTACTCTTTCTTTCTTCTCTCTGTCTCTCTTTCTGTCTCTCTTTCTTTCTCTCTCTCTCTCTCTTTCTTTCTCTCTGTCTCTTTCTTTCTTTCTCTCTGTCTCTCTTTCTGTCTCTCTTTCTTTCTCTCTCTTCTCTTTCTCTCTTTCTTTCTCTCTCTCTTCTTTCTTCTCTCTGTCTCTCTTTCCGTCTCTCTTTCTTTCTTTCTCTCTGTCTCTCTTTCCGTCTCTCTTTCTTTCTCTCTCTCTGTCTCTCTTTCCGTCTCTCTTTCTTTCTCTCTCTCTGTCTCTCTTTCCGTCTCTCTTTCTTTCTCTCTCTCTGTCTCTCTTTCCGTCTCTCTTTCTTGCTTCTCTCTGTCTCTCTTTCCGTCTCTCTTTCTTTCTCTCTCTCTGTCTCTCTTTCCGTCTCTCTTTCTTCTCTCTCTGTCTCTCTTTCCGTCTCTCTTTCTTTCTCTCTCTCTGTCTCTCTTTCCGTCTCTCTTTCTTTCTCTCTCTCTGTCTCTCTTTCCGTCTCTCTTTCTTTCTCTCTCTCTGTCTCTCTTTCCGTCTCTCTTTCTTTCTCTCTCTCTGTCTCTCTTTCCGTCTCTCTTTCTTTCTCTCTCTCTGTCTCTCTTTCCGTCTCTCTTTCTTTCTCTCTCTCTGTCTCTCTTTCCGTCTCTCTTTCTTTCTCTCTCTCTGTCTCTCTTTCCGTCTCTCTTTCTTTCTCTCTCTCTGTCTCTCTTTCCGTCTCTCTTTCTTTCTCTCTCTCTGTCTCTCTTTCCGTCTCTCTTTCTTTCTCTCTCTCTGTCTCTCTTTCCGTCTCTCTTTCTTTCTCTCTCTCTGTCTCTCTTTCCGTCTCTCTTTCTTTCTCTCTCTCTGTCTCTCTTTCCGTCTCTCTTTCTTTCTCTCTCTCTGTCTCTCTTTCCGTCTCTCTTTCTTTCTCTCTCTCTGTCTCTCTTTCCGTCTCTCTTTCTTTCTCTCTCTCTGTCTCTCTTTCCGTCTCTCTTTCTTTCTCTCTCTCTGTCTCTCTTTCCGTCTCTCTTTCTTTCTCTCTCTCTGTCTCTCTTTCCCTCTCTCTTTCTTTCTCTCTCTCTGTCTCTCTTTCCCTCTCTCTTTCTTTCTCTCTCTCTGTCTCTCTTTCCCTCTCTCTTTCTTTCTCTCTCTCTGTCTCTCTTTCCCTCTCTCTTCTTTCTCTCTCTCTGTCTCTCTTTCCCTCTCTCTTTCTTTCTCTCTCTCTGTCTCTCTTTCCGTCTCTCTTTCTTTCTCTCTCTCTGTCTCTCTTTCCGTCTCTCTTTCTTTCTCTCTCTCTGTCTCTCTTTCCGTCTCTCTTTCTTTCTCTCTCTCTGTCTCTCTTTCCGTCTCTCTTTCTTTCTCTCTCTCTGTCTCTCTTTCCGTCTCTCTTTCTTTCTCTCTCTCTGTCTCTCTTTCCGTCTCTCTTTCTTTCTCTCTCTCTGTCTCTCTTTCCGTCTCTCTTTCTTTCTCTCTCTCTGTCTCTCTTTCCGTCTCTCTTTCTTTCTCTCTCTCTGTCTCTCTTTCCGTCTCTCTTTCTTTCTCTCTCTCTGTCTCTCTTTCCGTCTCTCTTTCTTTCTCTCTCTCTGTCTCTCTTTCCGTCTCTCTTTCTTTCTCTCTCTCTGTCTCTCTTTCCGTCTCTCTTTCTTTCTTTCTCTCTGTCTCTCTTTCCGTCTCTCTTTCTTTCTTTCTCTCTGTCTCTCTTTCCGTCTCTCTTTCTTTCTTTCTCTCTGTCTCTCTTTCCGTCTCTCTTTCTTTCTTTCTCTCTGTCTCTCTTTCCGTCTCTCTTTCTTTCTTTCTCTCTGTCTCTCTTTCCGTCTCTCTTTCTTTCTTTCTCTCTGTCTCTCTTTCCGTCTCTCTTTCTTTCTTTCTCTCTGTCTCTCTTTCCGTCTCTCTTTCTTTCTTCTCTCTGTCTCTCTTTCCGTCTCTCTTTCTTTCTTTCTCTCTGTCTCTCTTTCCGTCTCTCTTTCTTTCTTTCTCTCTGTCTCTCTTTCCGTCTCTCTTTCTTTCTTTCTCTCTGTCTCTCTTTCCGTCTCTCTTTCTTTCTTTCTCTCTGTCTCTCTTTCCGTCTCTCTTTCTTTCTTTCTCTCTGTCTCTCTTTCCGTCTCTCTTTCTTTCTTTCTCTCTGTCTCTCTTTCCGTCTCTCTTTCTTTCTTTCTCTCTGTCTCTCTTTCCGTCTCTCTTTCTTTCTTTCTCTCTGTCTCTCTTTCCGTCTCTCTTTCTTTCTTTCTCTCTGTCTCTCTTTCCGTCTCTCTTTCTTTCTTTCTCTCTGTCTCTCTTTCCGTCTCTCTTTCTTTCTTTCTCTCTGTCTCTCTTTCCGTCTCTCTTTCTTTCTTTCTCTCTGTCTCTCTTTCCGTCTCTCTTTCTTTCTTCTCTCTGTCTCTCTTTCCGTCTCTCTTTCTTTCTCTCTCTCTGTCTCTCTTTCCGTCTCTCTTTCTTTCTCTCTCTCTGTCTCTCTTTCCGTCTCTCTTTCTTTCTCTCTCTCTGTCTCTCTTTCCGTCTCTCTTTCTTTCTCTCTCTCTGTCTCTCTTTCCGTCTCTCTTTCTTTCTCTCTCTCTGTCTCTCTTTCCGTCTCTCTTTCTTTCTCTCTCTCTGTCTCTCTTTCCCTCTCTCTTTCTTTCTCTCTCTCTGTCTCTCTTTCCCTCTCTCTTTCTTTCTCTCTCTCTGTCTCTCTTTCCCTCTCTCTTTCTTTCTCTCTCTCTGTCTCTCTTTCCCTCTCTCTTTCTTTCTCTCTCTCTGTCTCTCTTTCCTCTCTCTTTCTGTCTCTCTTTCTCTCTCTCTTTCTTTCTTTCTCTCTGTCTCTCTTTCTCTCTCTCTTTCTTTCTTTCTCTCTGTCTCTTTCTCTCTCTCTTTCTTCTCTCGTCTCTTTCTCTCTCTTTCTTTCTCTCTGTCTCTCTTTCCGTCTCTCTTCTTTCTCTCTCTCTGTCTCTCTTTCCGT